>CAUYQG010008788.1:0-48691 GCA_963574415.1 Tarsius wallacei
TCCAAGTAGCTGGAACTACAGGCGTGCACTACCACGCCCGGCTAATTTTTTGATTTATTGTAGAGATGAGGTCTCGCCAAGTTGCCCAGGCGGGTCTCGATCCCGAGGGCTCAGGCAATCCACTCGCCTCAGCCTTTCAAAGTGCGGGATTATAGGCTGAGCCACTGAGCCCAGCTGTAGAAATCTTAATATAATTAACTTCCTTGCCTGTCTTCTCAGATACCCCACACATGATAATCCATGATCTACAAGTAATGAAATAGCTTTTAAGACACTAGATATTTTCTCTGGAAATCTGTGACACAGATGGGATTTGGGGAGTGAACCTAGCATTGACCTATACTATCTTGTTGCTACCGCAATCCAGACCAAAAAGGATTATCAAGTTGGAGATTTACACAATAGTCCTACAGAAGAGCCTTACCAAAGGTCTTTCAAGTTATGAGTATTTATATTGCCACCTAAGACAGAGGTGGTGTTCAGGTTGTGTCAGAGTGTTCTGCAAGTTGGCATATCACACCAAAATATGGATGCAGGACTTATGAGAAAGAAGTTAAAAACTAACATTATAGCACTAAAGGATTATTATTCAAGCAATAAGACAACTGGTACACTCTCCTGCCTGTTCAGATTACTAGCAAAAAGAGAAAAATTTTGTAAGTTCACCATAAGTCATACTTTCATTCAGTTACAATGCAATGTTTCTGTTAGAAAAACTTTGTAAACTCTTATGGGCCAAAGTAATTGTTCATATATGACTGTCTGGTCTCAGATACAGTAAATTTGTTCCTGATAATTCTTGTTAATAAGTATATGGATGTGAACCTTGACTTAATATCAATTATGTTGAGAATATATGGTATACAGTGACTTGAGAAAAATAACTAAATGGGTAGAGTGCAAATGGTGTTCCAGCCTGTCATGAACTATGTTTTGGGCAAGTTCCCATTCTCTTTGTTTTAATTTAGGATGTACAATGGAAAGTACCCTTTTCAAAGATTAGAAGAGACCTATGAGATGAAAATAAAGATTTACTTACAGGTCCTGGGGGGTAGACAGTATGTCTGGAGTCCACATACATGGAGGTCAGGAAGCATGAAGAGAGAGAGAGAGAGAGAAAGAGAGAGTATATGTAAAGAGAGAGAAGGGAACCCATGAGCCAATGCCTTTATTGAGTCCAGGGTGTTATCTGAACAAGTTTCCTGTGGGGAGTTTTAAGTGGTGGGTTTAAAGTAAGCAAGTAAGAGACCCTTGGGGTCACACGCCAGCTGGGTGGTGGACACTATGGTATATCTGCACAGTTTCTGAGGGGTGGGTGGGTGTTATGGGCTAGCAAAATAGTTGCATCTAGCTGACCCATAGGGAGGTGGTCCCAGGAGGCAACTAGATAAAGCACATATCTGAATCAACTGCATCGAGGAACTGGGAGGAAGTGCAGAACTGGAAGCTGTGTCAATAATGCCCTGCTTTGGGTATAAGAATGTTAAACTTATATTCAAAATGGATGCCAAAGCAACATAAAATTATAAGAATTCACTCCACTCTTCTAATGCTCACATTCAATGGGACATATTGCTAAGGTATCGGGGACATTCTCTCAATCACATGTCTCATTTTAGCCTAATATCTTCATTCCTAAAATGAAAGAAACTGCTCAAACACTGTTGATGCCCAAGGCATTTATGCTATCAAGCTAAACACAGAAATGTCAAACGTTCTAGAATCCACAGAATGAAAAACATGGAGGACTTATCATATCATTACTGTTGATATATTATTTCATTACAAGAGGCTTCCCACAATTGAGCAAATTATTGCCTAGTTAAAAATTCCTACTTGTTACAAGCATAGATAAATTTAGAATAAGTGATACTATACCATTAAGGAATCTCCTGGAAAATCAGAGATGAGCACTGAGGTCAATGAGACTCAAAATATCAACATTGTGTTGCTGAGTTTTGAGTGCAGCTAGAATCTGGTTTTTCTTCATAACTTTCCCCTCAAGAAAGTACAATGGGACAAACAGTAACATGCCTGTAGCACCTACAGGGTCAGTAGTAATATCTCCTCTTTCATTCCTAATTTTAATTATTTAGGTCAGTCTAACTAAAAGTTTGTCAACTTCATTAATCTTTGCACAAACCCAAGTTTTGGTTTCATAAATATTCTCTATACTTTTTCTATTATTTATGTCATGATTTTTTACTCAAATCTGTATCACTTACTTTCTTCTTCTGACTTTGAGTTTCATTTTCTAGTTCAGTCTTTTTCTTGTTTCTTAAAGTGTAAGATTAGGGTAGTACTTTATCTTTCCTTTTGTTCTGAGAGTTATTTACAACTATACATTTCCTTCTTAGCATGTCTTTACTTGTATCACATTGAGTGAAAAATATTCTCTAGTGTCTTTTAATATTTTTTCTTTGACCCATGACCTCTGTAAAGTGTGTTAATTTTCAAATATTTGGCAGTTTCCATATTTATTTGTTTTGATTTCTAATTTAATTCCCCTGTGGTCAAAGAACATTATCAACATTTCAATTTTTTAAAATGTACTCAGTACAGTTTTATGACCTAACATATACTCTATCCTGAAGAATGTTCCAGGTGTACTCGAAAATAATTTGTATCCTATTATTGGGTAGCATGTTCTATATCAGGTCACATTGGTTGATGATACTGCTCAAGTATGCTATAACCTCCTTGTTTTCTATCTAATTGGCCTATCAGTGTATAAGAAGAGGTTAGAAAGACAACAGTTATTGCTGAATTGCCTATTTATCCCTTAAATCATATCAACTTTTGCTTTATATAAATTGGGGCACAGCTGTTTGTGCTTATATAATTATTTATAATTGCTATCTTTTCGAGATCAATTAATCCTTCTATCATTATATAATATCCTTCATTTCTAGCAATATTTTATCTTAAAGTCTATTTTCTCTGATGTCAGAATAGCCATTTCAGCTCTTTTCTGTATATTTTTGTATGAAATAGCTTTTTTCATTGTTTAACTTACAAACTATTTGAGTCTTTTGTAGACAGTGTGCAGCTGCTTCATGTTTTTTTCTCTTCATATTGAAATATCTTAATCTCTTTTCTAAATGTAATATACTTATCATACAATTGGGTTTATATATGTCATTTTTCTGTTTTCTATATGTGTTATGTCTTTTTGGTCCCTTTGTTCATCCTTAACTGTCCTTTTTGTGTTAAATAGGTCTTTTCTTTTATATTGTTTTAGTTCTTTGGTAGTTCTTTCAATTGTTTTGTTATTTTCTGAGTAGAGGTCCTCATGTTTACAAAATGTAACTTAAATTATCACACCCTACCTCGGATTAACAATAACTTTGTATTATGGCCTTCTACATGTCTTGAAACCAGTTTCAAAGAAGTGATTCTGCCACTCAGTTTGTTCAGATGGCCAAAGATCAATTTTAGAAGCCACCATCAATCCACGCATGTTTATAAAAGGAATCATGAGCCTGGGATAGTTGACAGATAGGTGACCTAAACACTAGGAATTCTGTCACTCTTGGAACTATTAAGTCATGGAGACCTGGAAACACAATGACCCAGTCATAGACTCTCATTATCACTAGAATGCTACAATTCCCTAAGAAGAATATTAGTATTCTCAGGAAAAAATGATTACTGTGAGAATACCCACTGGCCCTCAAGAATGGAATGGTATAATTATTTCTGATACTTTTCTTTATGTCAAGTCTCAAGGGGAATATAAACTCTTTCATATGAAACCCAGTTTTTGGTCTACACAGGCCTGTGGAAAATATGGCAGGATGAGTAGTATACAAGTCAATTTGTCAGACAAACATAAGAAAGGAGAGCTTACTATATATCTGCATATAAAATGTATGAATTTATTACTGGGATATTCTGATATTATTCAAAATATAGATTGTGCAAAGTCTAGGGGAGAAAAAGACATATGCCTCGGAAGATGCACCAGATTATTAATGCCTTACACTGCTTGGATTAACAGACTTTATAAAATAAATTAAATTCTCACTTACTTAATAACATAACAAAAATAACTCAGACAAATACAAAAAATTGGATGCTACCTTGGGAGCACAACATTTTTATCTTTCCAGAGAAAAAAACTGCTGCAAATGACAAAAACAGCACTTCTTTGTTGGGGGGGGGTAAGAATTCCAAGCAGAAAATTGTTCCTTTCCACTAATATCACTTCTGATCTACAATGCACAGAGAAAATTAGAAAGTTGGAAAAAATGTACCTAATGGAATATTCAGTCACAAGTTGTTATAAGAAATTCCTCAGAGATGCTCACTGGACCACCTGTATGACAAGAACAATGAACATTTGCTCCTTGGAATATGGTATTATAGAAATACTTTTTTCTAAAACATTGATCTCAAAGTTTTCTTGGCACACTCACCATAATTCCATTAATTATAATTAGGATTTCTCTTTAAACATTCATTATAACTAAAATTTGTTCTTGGAAATCTATTGAGAATATATAAAAGTGGCCAAGGAAATTCACATTAAAAACTAAGAATTGGAAGTTTAGTCATTTCACATCTAGAAGTGTTTGATGTAGCATGTAGTTGAAGCTAGCACTTATGTGTGTACAAAATTCCTCTCTTAGCTGATGGGAGAAACAATAACAAAGAAACAACAATTTAAACCTAGTGACTGGTTGGCAAGCAAATTAAAATATACTGTGAAAACTCCACATGTAGTACCTACTTCTCAATTTTTACATACTTGTTTCACCTAGTAGAGAAATGAAAAGCAAAAACCCAAAATGTCTTTAAATTCTGACTATTTCATTGCCCTCAAGAGATTAAACATCATTCAGAAGATGCTAGCAGCTAAGACAAAAGTATGAATGGCTCAAGTGTGGGTACAAGCATTTTCTGCATTTGCCTTACTCAAAAGCTGATGCCCAGGGTCTGTTTACTATGAGTGTATTTATGTTGCCAGGCAAGTTGCAATTTCTTCTCTAAGTTGGATATGTACAGATCACCATCCAATTCAAGTCCTCTAATACAAGTAAGGAGGCTAGCTTTCTGATACCATAGTCTTTTCTGGGACCACACAACTGAACAAAAATAACTCTCCATTGATATGGTTTGCTTAAGGTTTGTATCTGTGCTGGACTTCATTTTGACAGAAGTGATTATGTAACAAATTTTTTCCAATTTTTTTTTAACAAGATCAACCGTTATAATGATCACTGATATACACAAGTTTCTACAAAAGGGGGTACTGTTTGCCTCAGAAACATTAAAGAAACTGACAACTCTGGAGTGCATTGCTCTGGGACGCAGTGATCCACCCTATTCAGTCATGGGGATCCACACATTAATGACCAGGTTCCATGGCAGCTCAGCACAGATGGTGCCTTAGGGACTATTACACAATCCCCATGAAGAATGTCAGTATTTTAGAGACAAAATACTTTTCCACCTGACCTGAGAATTCACACTGGCCCTTGAGGGTGGGAGGCAGAATTATTCTCAGAATTATTTCCTTTGTGTCATATCTCAAGAAGAAGGAATACACTTTTTTTTTTTTTTGAGTTGGAGTCTCTCTCTGTCACCCAGACTGGAGTGCAGTGGCACGCTCCCAGCCACCGTAGCCTCAACCTGTGGGCTCCAGTGATACTTCTGCCTCAGCCTTCCAAGTAGCTGGCATTACATGTGTGCACTACATGTGTGCACGCCAGACTAATTTTTTTTATTTTGTAGAGATGAGGTCTCGCTAAGTTGCCCAGGTGGGTCTCGAACCCACGGGCTCAGGCAATTCACTCACCTTGCCTCCCAAATTGCGGGATTACAGGCTGAGCCACCGAGCCCGGCCAGGAATAAACTCTTTTATATGAAGTCTAGTTCTTGGTCTACATTGACCTGTGAAAATAGAGAAAAAAATTACAGAAAGATGAAAAGTACAATTGTCCATTTTTTAACCATGAACAATGCAAGTAGTTTTTACTAAATACAAGTATACAAAATATACTAAATTATTTCTCTAGTAGGGTATTCCAATGTTATTTGAAAACAGAGGAAATGTCAAAATACTGAAGCCTCAGATGACTAATCAGATTACTAAGGTCTTCCACTGTTTGGATTAACAGACTATTTTAAAAACCAATTGTACTCTTACTTGCTAAAAGAAAATAATAGAAATAACCCAAGAAAAATACACTTATTAAAAAATTGCCATGTTACCTCTGAAGTGCATTTTTCTGCTCACTGCCTGAGAAGAGATCTGGTGCATATGACAAAATCAGCAGTTCATTGGAGCAGTGGTAAGAATTCCACGCAGTTCCAATCTAAAAAGTACATTGAGAAATTAGGGAAGTTGACATATGAAATCATTATAATTGAAAGTTGACTAATAACAGGTTTTAAAGAAAAAAAAACATAGATATTTGCTTGCCCACCTGTGGGAGAATAAAAATTGTGCCCACTCTTTGAAAATGAGTAGTACTGAAAGTCAATTTTCTAAGATCTTGGTCTCCATTTCCCAAAAGCCTCCCTCAGCATTACACAATAAAACTAGGCTTTTCCCCTTAAATACATATGAAACCCACCAATAACAAAAAGACTATCTGGCAATAAAATCTACATAAAATTTCAAGGATGAAAATTTTAATCATTTCACAATTAGCTATGTATAGCATCTTGACTCCCTTAATCAAATGTCTAAAAAACTGTTCTTTGGGTAAAAGGCAAAAAGAAAAAAAGGGACTCAATTTTTGTGACAAGGTGAACAAGGAAATTAAAACATCCTTTAAGACGTTCCACAAATAGAAACTACTCTTCAATTTCCAAATATTTCTTTTAGTTAACAGATAAGTGATAAGTAAACACTCATAATCTATTTTCTACTGTCCACCTGATGAACCTGGAAGAGTTTCATCACACAGAATATTATAACACCTAAGAAAAGTACATAAAGGGCTCCAGAGCAGACACAGCTTTCCCCATGGTCTCTCTACTCCTATGTGGTTCTGCAAGCTCTGCTTACTATGAGATTGTAGATGCTGCCCACTCAGCAATCAAAGAGTTGCCATGTAATCCCCAAAGATAAATGCACACACTCACATAGATATATACCTCTATACAATTCATTTGTTCTAATGTATGTAAGTGAGTTAGCCTTACAATACCATAGGTCTTTTTGGTACTAGTTACTGACTAAACAGACCTCCTTCCACATGTTTGCCTGGCATAGTCTGTGTGCTGGACCTCAGCTCACAGAAGTGGCACAGAAATGACTTGGTCACTCATTTTGTTCAGATTCCAATGAAGTCCATTTTTAAGTCATCATCGATCCAGACACATTTATACAATGGACCTTGAGCCTAAGATATGTGGCAGACCTTGGGCACAGTCAGGTCTTGTTGTCAATGGTGTCTCATGATGCCACAGAAGAAATGTCAGTATTCTCAGGATAAAGTACTTACCAATATTAGAATTCCCACTGACTTTTCAGGATGGGATTATTCTCTATACTTTTCCTAAATGTCTCAACACAAGAAAAAATAAATTCATCCATATGAAGCCCAATTCTTGGTCCATATTATCCTGTGAGAAGATTATATATACATATATACATATATATATGTATATATGAATGGGAAGTATGCATAATAAGTTTTCAAACTTACTATGAAACTGTATATAAAGTATACTAATTTTATTACATCTCTAGAATGTTTCCGATTTTACTCAAGGCCAAGGAAGAGGTAAAATCTTAAAATAAAGGAGACTGAAGCCTCAGACAGTTTATCAAACTATTAATACCTAATACTGTTTGTATTAATTGACTCTGTACATCAAATGATATTCTTAATTACTTAAAGAATAATAAACATAACACAAAATAGATTCACTAAAAATTGGATGTTACCTCAGGAGTGTATCATGTTCTTTCTTCCCAAAAAAGTTAACTAGTACAAATGACAACATCAACACTTTATTGGTTCAGCAGTGAAATTCCATGGAATTCTGTCATTCAGTCTACAAAGTACAGGGGAAATTAGGGAAGTTATGAAGTAAAATTTGCCCAGTGGAAAATTTTGGTACAAGCAGTTATAAGAACTCTCATTAGACATTCATTAGGTTATCTGTATGACAAGAACAATTATGCTCACGTCTTTGATCAGGGTGGTGCAGACATAATTTTTTTCTAAAATATCCATCTCTGCGTTTTCTCAGTACATCCACGTTAAAGCCATTTATTATGTAGCTAAGATATCTTTTTAAATACAGTGGAAACTCATTAAAGGTATATGAAAACAACCAGTAAAACCCATGTAAAAATTTAAAAATTTGAAATATAAAAAGCTGATATTTAAAAATGTTGGAGAAAGCATATAATTGAAGCCTGCACTCAAATGTACAATTGCCCCTTGGAATCCTCGAGGAATTGATTCCAGGACCCCGCAAAGATAGTAAGTAGTTGCTATACTGTACTGCTTAGGGAATAATGACCAAAGAAAAAGGCTATACACGTTCAGTACTGCTGAAACCATGCAATTTTTAAAGAACAATTTTGAACTTTAACCAAGGACCTGCCAACATTGGCTGCGTTCGAACCAAAACCGTGAAGAAGGTGGCCTGGGTCATCATTGAGAAGTACTACACACGCCTGGGCAACCATTTCCACACGAACAAGTGTGTGTGCGAGGAGATCGCCATTATTCCCAGCAAGATGCTCCGCAACAAGATAGCCGCTATGCCACACATCTGATGAAGTGAATCCAGAGGGGCCTGGTGAGAGGCATCTCCATTAAGCTGCAGGAGGAGGAGAGAGAAAGGAGGGACAATTACGTTCCAGAGGTCTCAGCACTGGATCAGGAGATCATTGAAGTAGATCCTGATACCAAGGAAATGCTGAAGCTTTTGGACTTTGGAAGTCTGTCCAACCTGAAGTTCACTTAACCTACAGTTGGGATGGACTTCAAAACACCATGAGGAGCTGTTTGAGTCTTTCTGTGATGCCATAATATTTTTAATAAACCTTGGACAAAAAAAAAGAATAATTTTGATCCAAGATTGCTTGGATTCACAGATGCAGACCCCATGAAGGAGAGCTAATTGTACATGAAATCATTTTCATAGAAAATTCAAAGGAAAAAAGAAACAATCGGTCCAATCAGAGTCATCAGGTTGGCAACAAGTTAAAATAAACTGTGAAGATTTCACATGAAATTGTTTCACTTGAAGGTGAGCAATAAAAACTTATAATATCTTTGATTTTTTATTGTATCTTAACCCTCAAAAGATCAATCATCATTTAGAAGATTCTGGCAGGTCAGATGAAGGTGTGAAAGGACCAGGTATAGGTGTTGGGAGCCGGCATGGAGGCCCACTGAGCGTTAGGGATCAGGGGGGCCCGTTGACCCCGAGACCACTAGAGTGCGTTCGGGAGCCATGACCTCATTACCTCTCCCTTTTCTTTGGCATAACAGCCTTCTTTTAGCTCAAGCATGAAAACTCCAGACAGGGATGAACACAAGCTAACATTAGAAACTTGTTGTTCCCATTTCCCTTTGACTGTGGTTTTGGCTTTTGTCTGGTACAAGCCAGGACCACATCAAAGAGCCCAGGAACTGAGAGCCCAGCATGACCTTTTGATTGAGCCACATTATGTAAAACTGGTTTTAGTTATTTTGTTTAAGTTCCATTGTCTGTGTTAGGATGAAGAAATGGAATAGATTGTTTATCAATAGGAAAGTTATTCATAGGTAAACTAAGTACAATAAAATAAAATATAGATTACAATTGATAGAATGGTATAATATTTATAGAAATTTATTAATACTTCTAAGGGACATTTGTCTAGAATAGGAATGGAAAGACAAGTTGGGTTTGTTCTTCACCATGCTTGAGGAAATATCTGGTGGGTGGGGGATGCCCCTATGCACCTGATTTTCTGTTCATGTGGAAGACATCTGAGTCTGAACGTGCAAAATTTGGGGATAAAAACCCTCTGTACTTTCCAATAAACGGTTTCTGCTCAATCCGTTGAACAGTTGTCCATTCTCTTTCTTTCTCTTTATATCTATCCCCCCATCTTTCTCTCTATATCTATCCCTCCTACAGAATCGGCTTCTGCACTAGACAGGGGTCCAGTCTCTTTGTTTCTCCAGAATAATCGTCGACGCCACCACACCTCCCAGGGACCCTCTAAATCTCTCCGCAGGTGCTGGCCTCTCATATATAGGCATGGACATTTCCTGTGAATCTCAACTATTTACATGCTTGTTTTCCAGGGTCTGTTTCTACGGTTTATGGATGTTGGAAACTAAGCACTAAAAGAATTTTCGTTTTACCCAACAACTGGATATTTACAGACAAATGTACAATTAATTTCTCTAATAGATGCAATCATGTAGTTTTCAAATACTCCAGTCCCTGTGGGTACAACTACATGATAAACTAAACCCCCTCCACATGTTTGCCTGAGGTGGTCCCTGTGCTGGACCTCAGCTCACAGAAGTGGCACAGAAATGGCTTGGGTCACTCATTTTGTTCAGATTCCAACGAGATCCATTTTTAAGTCATCATTGATCCAGGCACATTTATAAAAGGGACCTTGAGCCTGAGATAAGTGGCAGTCTCTGGGTACTCAGCTTTCTGTCATTGTGGGACACAATGACCCCAGTGTTCAATCATGGAGACCAGCATCACGGACAATGACCAGTCCCATGGCTGACTAACATAGGAAGATTCTCAGTGTCATTAGAGTATTAAAATTCCCTGGGAAGAATGTTGATATTTTCAGGAAAATATGCTTACCATATGAGAATGCCTAATGGCCCTTAAGAGTAGGAGGCAGAATTATTCCTATTACTTTCTATCATGTCACAACACAAGGAAAATAATAAAACTGTCCATATAAAATGCAGTTTGTAGTTGATGTCATCCTGTGAGAAGAGATAATAAATATGAGAATATAAGAATACACGTCTAATTTAAAAATTTGCATAAGACAGAAAGTTTTACTCTTAATCTGTATGGAAAACATACTAATTTATAACTCCTGGAGATGTTTTATATGTTATTCAAAGTAGAGGAAAAACAATAAATATTGTAATCCCGCGCCTTTGGGAGGCTGAGGTGAGTGGATTGCCTGAGCCCGCGGGTTCGAGACCCACCTGGGCAAGCGAGACCTCATCTCTACAATAAATCAAAAAATCAGCTGGGCGTGGTAGCGCGCGCCTGTAGTTTCAGCTACTTGGAAGGCTGAAGTGGAAGGATCGCCAGAGCCCAGCAGGTCGAGGCTGCGGTGGCCGGGAGCGGCCACTGCACTCCAGTCTGGGTGACAGAGTGAGACTCCAACTCAAAAAAAAAAAAAAAAAAAGAATAAAGGAGACTGATTCCTTAGGTAGCTCATTAAATTAATAATGCCTAATACTGTTTGTATTAATTTATTATTTGCAAAACAAAATTGTTGCTGAGTTTAAAAATAATAAAAATTACCCTTAAAAGTAAATTTACTAAAAATTGGATGTTACCTCAGGAGATATTGTTTCATATATTCCCAAATAAGTTACCTGGCTCAAATGATAAAACCAGGACTTCATTAATTCAGCAGTGACATTTCATGAAATTCTATCTCACCCAATCTATATTAGGGGAGTTAGAAAACAAAATTTGTAAATGAAATGTTTAGTTACAAGTGGTAAAAAGAATTCACATTAGGCATTCATGGAAATATATATTCAATTAACGATAATTGCCTTTGTCATTAATTGGGTAGTCCAATGCATGACAAGAACAATTGTGCTCATATTTTTAACCACCATTAAATATAACATTTTTAAAATTCTAAGCTGTTAACCTTAAAGTTTTCCCAGCAAGCCCAATAAAAAATTATTATAACTAGATATCTCTTTAAACAAAAAGGACATAATTGATGATATAAGTGTAGCCAATAAAATACATGTAAAAATGAATTTGAAATATAATCTTAGTGTGTTTGATGCAGCATATAGTTGAGACTAGTCCCGAAATGAATACAAATTGGTTTGCTTTTTGATAAGAAAAACTAAAATCCAAAAAACAAGTTTTCCAATCCTAGTGACTGGATTGGCAAGTAAAATATACTAGAATGCTTCATTTAAAATATATTTTCTTCAATTTTCATGTCACTGTTTCACTTAATAGAAAATAAAATCTCATAATATCTTTGAATGTTGGCCATCTAATTATCCTTAAGAGACACATCATTAATCAGAAAATTCTGACAAGTCAGACAAATGTGTAAACAGATCAGGGGTAGATGGAATATTTATCTATGGGTCTCAATAGTTATGTTCTCATTCTCCAGGGTCTATTTACTATGTGTATAAATAGCATCACCCAAGCACTCAAAGAGTTCTATGTCAAACCACAATTGAGTATTTATAGACCTCAGTATAATTCATTTGCTCTAACATACACAAGCCGGTTAGATTTCTAATACCACAGCCCTTTATGGTACAAATGCCTGACCAGACTGAACTCCCTCCACATGTTTGCCTGGCGTAGTCCCTGTGCTGGACCTCAGCTCACAGAAGTGGCACAGAAATGGCTTGGTCACTCATTTTGTTCAGATTCCAACAAAATCCATTTTTAAGTCATCATTGATCCAGGCACATTTATAAAAGGGACCTTAAGCATGAGATATGTGGCAGACACTGAGCACTCAGCTGTCACCCTATTCAATCATGGAGACCAGCATCACAGACACCGACCAGCCCCATGGCTAACTAGCATAGCTAGAGTCTCACTGCCATCAGAGTGTTATGTTCCCATAAGAGGAACATCCGCATTTTCAGGGCAAAATGCTTACCAATATTACAACTCCCACATCAACTGTGGGAACAAGGCCCTTGAGGATGGGTGAGCAGAATTACTTCCAAAATGCTTCTTGGTATCACCTCATAAGAGGAAGGAATACACTACTTTATATGACTCAGCCCTTGGTCCAAGTCAGCCTGTGGGAATAG
The DNA here is from genome assembly GCA_963574415.1 of Tarsius wallacei. Taxonomy (NCBI): domain Eukaryota; kingdom Metazoa; phylum Chordata; class Mammalia; order Primates; family Tarsiidae; genus Tarsius; species Tarsius wallacei. The sequence goes on from CAUYQG010008788.1 coordinate 12,993, forward strand.
AATTAATATATGTAAAGTTAAGTTTACATTTCCATTTGTCAACCATGAACAAGACTGGATGGTTCACTAAGTACCTGCATATAAAATACTAATTTTTTATCCCATCAGAAATTTCCCCCTGTTATTTAGAAAAAGAAAGAGTAAAATCCCTGAAGTAAATGAGACAGAAGCATCAGATGACTCACTAGATTGTTATTTCACACTGTTTGGATTTACAGGCTCCTTGCAAAACCAATGATATTCTTTGTTACTTGAAAAAATAACAATAACCTATGAAAATATATTTGCTAAAAATTGCAATATTACCTTGGAAATCAGTGTTGTGATCATTTGCATAGAAGGAAGTTGACACAAGTGACAAAATCAGTGTTTCAATGGAGTGGCAGGAAGAATTCCATGCAATTTCAGTGTCACTTCTCACCTACAAAATACAAGGGAAGATAGAGAAGTTGAGGAACAATATCTTCCCAATTAAATGCTTACTATTAAAAGGTAACAAAAAATTAACTATAGATGTACCCATGATAACCCATATGACAAGAAAAATACACTGGTTGTTTAGACCAAGGGAGCATAGAAAGTTATTTTTTCTAAGACATTGGTGCAAAGTTTCTTCAAAGTTCCTCCTTGACATCATTTATTAAAACTACAATCTCCCTTACATACAAAATTGACTACTTGGTATAAATACAATCCAGCAAAATCCAAATAAAATTTCCAAAAATGGAAATGTAATCCTTTCACAGTTTAAGATATTTCATGCAGCACATATTTCAATACTTTCCTCAAATGTCTAGAAAACTGCTCCTTGGACAGCCGGGGGAAAAAATACAATTTATTCCACTTGGGACTTTATCAACCACCAAATTAAAATACAAAGTTAGTCCTTCATAGGAATATCAAACACATATTCCTTATAATTCCTTTACTTAAAAGATGAATGCCAAGTGAGAACCCATAACTTATTTCACAGGCTATCTCCATAGCTCTTAATTGAGTATTCTTCACTGAGGAGACTGTGGCATCTAAGGTAAAGTGTGTAAAGGGTCCGAGTTTAGGAAAACAAACATTTACCACTGTATTCATTACTCCTGTACTTGACCCCACCAACTGTTGACATTCAATGGTAAGTTTATGTATGCCACTAGTCAAATACCAAAGTCCTTGTACCCCAAACCAGATATTGATAAACAACTGTCCAATAATTGGCTCTAACATATGCAACCAGGTTAGTTTTCTAATAACACAGGTATTTTGGACCAAACGGAATTCCTTTCACGTGTTTGGCTGGCGTGGTCCCTGTGCTGGACCTCAGCTCACAGAAGTGGCACAGAAATGGCTTGGTCACTCATTTTGTTCAGATTCCAGTGAGATCCATTTTTAAGTCATCATTGATCCAGACACATTTCTAAAAGGGACCTTGAGCCTGAGATATGTGGCAGATACTGAGCACCCAGCTTTCTGTCACCTTGGGGCACACTATTCAGTCATGAAGACCAACATCACAGACACCAACCAGCCCCATGACTGACTAGCATAGCCAGGGTCTCACTGTCATTGGAGTGTCAGGATGCCCTAGGAGGAATGTTAGTAGTTTCAGGACAAAATGCTTACCAATATTAGAGTTCCTATCGGCCCTTGAGAATGAAAGGGTAGAATTATTCCCAATATTTTTTGCCACCTTGTCATTTCTCAAGGGAAAGAATACATCCACCCATATGAACCTACTTCTTGGTCCATATCATCCTGTGAGAAGAGGTTTATATGGGAATATGAGAAGTGTACATGCATATTTTTTAAACTTGCATAAGACAGGAAGTTTCACTATTAACATGCATATAAAACATACTGATTTATAACTCCGTTAGATGTTTCATCAGTTATTTAGGGCAGAGAAGTGTGCAAAATCTTAAAAATAAGAAATTGAGGCCTCAGCTCATAAGATTATTAATGTCTAAACTATTTGTATTAACCAACTGTTTGAAATTTAATTAAACTATTGATTACATAAATAATAAAAAAAACTCACAAAAATAAATTCACTAAAAATTGGATACTACCTCAGAAGCATATTCTTCTGTTTCTTCCCAGATAAATTAGCTGGTAAAAATGACAAAGTAAGCACTTCACTGGTTTGGCAGTGAAATATGATGGAATCCTATCATACACAATCTACAAAGTACAGGAGAAATAAGAAAAGTTGTGAAACAAAATTTGCCTAGTGGAATATTTTGTTTTAAGAATTTATAAGAATTCACACAGAATGTTCGCTGGACTATCTGCATGACACTAAAAATTAGGCTCATATCTTTGATTTATAGTAGTATAAAACTAATATTTTTTAAGACATTTATCTCAAAATTTTCCCAGAACATTCACTTCAAAATCATTTATTATAGCTAGGACATGTCTTTAAACATAGTGGAAATCCATGAGGTTATACAAAAATGGCAAGTAAAATACATATAAAAATCCAAAATGTAAAATGAAAGCATTTTGCATCCAAAAATGTTTGATGTAGCATGTAGATGAAGCAAGCAGTCAAGTGTATATAAAATTACTTGCTTAATTTATAGGAAAAATGAAAAAGAACAACTGCTCTTATCATATTGACTGGGTTAACAGTAAATTAAAATATACTCTGAAGATTTTACATGGGGTACCTATCCTTCAATTTCTATGTAATTATTTCACTTAATACATAGCAAGAAATGGAACTTTGATTTTGATTACATCGTCATCCTCAAGAGATCTATTAAAAACCAGAACAGTATGGCAGATCACACAAAAGTGTGAATGGCTTATGTGTATGCACAATAATTACCCACAAATTTCACTACTCCTGTGCTGGTTGCCCAATATCTGGTTACAGAGTATGGATGCTACCAGCCAAGCATCCAAAGAGTTTCCATTTTACCCCCAAATATCAAATTAAAACCAGATATTTATAGACAACTGTTCAATAATTGGCTCTAAATTATGCAAACAGGTTAGTTTTCTAATATCATGGGTCTTTTGGTACCAGTTGCTGATCAAACTGAGTTCTTTCCACATGTTTGCATGGCACGGTCCCTGTGCTAGACCTCAGCTCACAGAAGTGGCAAAGAAATGGCTTGGTCACTCATTTTGTTCAGATTCCAACAAGATCCATTTTTAAGTCATCATCGATCCAGGCACATTTATAAAAGGGACCTTGAGCCTGAGATATGTGGTAGACCCTATGCACTCAAGCTTTCTGTCACTTGGGACACACTCTTCAGTCATGGAAACCAGAATCACATACACTGACCAGCCCTATGGCTGACTAGCATAGCCAGGTCTCATTGTCATTTATGTCACGATGCCATGGAAGTATCCAGTATTCTTAGAACAAAGTGCTTACCAATATTATAATTCCCACTGGCCCATAAGGATGGGAGGACAGAATTATTTCAAATACTTTTTTGCCTCCTTGTCATTTCTCAAGGAGAAGAAAAAATTTATCCATATGAACCCAATTCCTGGTCCATGTCATCCTGTAGGAAGAGATTATATATATGGGAATATAAGAAGCGTACATGCTTATTTCTCAAACTTGAATAAGATAAGAGGTTTATCAATGTAAATGTATATAAAATATACTCATTTTATTATTCAACCAAGAAGTATGGGGTTATTAAAAATTTTTAACGCACAAAATCTTAAAGGAAATTGAACCTTAGGTAACGTAACAGATTATCAATGCCTAATACTGTCTGTATTAACCAACTCTTTGCAAACCCAACGAAATTCTTGATTACTTAAAAAAAATAAAATAAGTGACCCACAAAATAAATTCACTAAAAACTGGATGTTACCTCGGAAGTGTATTCTTTTGTTCATTCCCTGGTAAGGGAGTTGGTATAAGTATCAAAACCAGCATTTCATTGATTCAGTAGTGAAATTTTATGGAATTGTATCACATCCACTCTACAAAGTATAGGAGAAATAAGGAAAGTAGTGACAATTGTTAATGGGCTTTGAAATTCATATCTTTACTTTTTCTTCACTTAATGCTTAATGTGACAGATTTTGCTAACATTATTCACTGAGAAGCTCAACACAAACAACCAAACATCACTTTCCTCAATAAGAAAGTCTGAAGGTGCAGAGTAGCTAAGGAAACACTAGAACAATGCTGTTTGAAGAGAAAAAGGAAAAGCACTTAGAAAGGAATGTCAGAAAATTACAGAAAAAGGATGACTTTTTGAGCCAGTTCTGAGGGTCTTACTTGTCCTATTATAGGCCCACATAGATCTCAGACTGATATCTAGAGTGAATCATTCAGCACCCTCATAATATTATGATCATCATCTATCCAAATAAGGCTATTTTTGCTTTTATTATCCATGCTTTTAGGATTATATTCAAAAATCATCATTCAGACCAATGTCATGGAGGTTTTACCCTATGTTATTCTTCTAGTAGTTTTACTCTTTCAGGTCTTATTTTTAAGTCTTTAATTCACCTTTATTCAATTTTTTGTATAGGGGATAAGATAGCAACATTTCATTATTCTGCATGTAGATACCCAGTTTTCCCAGCACCATTTTTTGAAAAGACTGTTCTATCACTATTATGTGTTCTTGGTACCTTTATTGAAAATCAACTGACCATAAATATATGAATTTATTTCTGAGCTTTCTATTCTGTTTCATTGGTCAATGTGTCTATTTTTGTAATATTACCATCCTGTTTTGATCACTACAGCTTTGTAGTAGACTTTGAAAGAAGGCAGTGTGATGTTTCTAGTCTTGTTCTTTTTGCATATGATTGCTTCAGTTATTCAGGGTCTTTTGTGGCTCCATGCACATTTTAGGATTCTTTTTTTACATTTCTGTGAAAAATTTCATTGGAATTTCCATAGGGATTGCACTGGATCTATAGATAACTTTGGGCAGTACAGACATTTTAACAATATTACTTCTTCCAATTCATGAACATGAGATATCTTCCCATTTACTTATATCTTCAATTTCTTTCATTCGTTGTACTGTTTTCAGTGTTTGTTTTAGTGCCTTGGTTAAATTACACCTAAGCATTATTCTGATAGTTATTACAAATGGGATTTTCTTGATTTATTTTTTCAAATAGTTTTTCAGTGCATAAAAATACTATGCTTTTTTATATTGATTTTGTTTTTGCCACCTCAATTAATTTATTAGTTCTAAAAGTTTTTTGGTTACATCTATCATATGTTTCTGCATATAAAATTATGTTGTCTGCAAACAGGGACAATTTCACTTCTTCCTTTATGATGTAGATGCCTTTTATTTATTTCTCTTGCCTAAGTGCCCTGGTTGAGAACCTCCAGCAATACATTGAGTAGAGTTGGAAACAGAAACAGTAGGTACCATTATCTTATTCCTGATCACTAGAGAAAAAGCTTTCAACTTTTCACTGCTATGCATTATATTAGCTGAGGGTTTGCCATATATGGCCTTTCTTGTAATGAAGCACATTCATTTTATCCTTGTTGAGGAATACTCTTTCTTTGTTGCAAGTTTTTATCATGGAAAAATGTTGAATTCTGTTAAATGCTTTTTCTGTAGCTATTGAAATTATCATATGAGTTTTGGCTGGCATTCTGTTAATATGTATCACATTTTATGATTTCTGTATTTTGAACCATCCTTGCATTAAAGGGAAAAATCTACTTGATCACAGTGAAAGATTATTCTAACTGCATCAATTTATTTTCAACTGCTTCCAAAAATTTTAGTTATATAAAACCCAAAATTTAATATTATTCCAATAAAAGCATACACAGCATGCATGTTCTCTGAAAAGAGATTTCATGCTTCCATATTCATGCTATGAATTATGTTACAATTTCTTCTCCCTTCTGCTAACCACAATCGAGATTGTTATTTAGAAGACAAACCCACTTTCCAACTTGGGACCAGCAGAATAGCACACACAAAGAAGGGTGGTGAGAAGAAGGGCCATTCTGCTACAACAAGGTGGAGACCCAAGAATACACAACCAACAATCATAAGGACATCCATGGGCTTCACGAAACGTGCCTCTTGGGCACTCAAAGAGATCAGAAAATTTGCCATGAAGGAGATGGGGACCCCAGATGCATGCATTGATACCAGGCTCAATAAAGCTGTCTGGGTCAAAGGAATAAGAAATGTCCCATACCCTATCTGTGTGCAGTTGTCCAGAAAACATAATGAAGATAACAACTCACCAAACAAACTTTATACTTTGGTTACCTATGTACCTGCTACCAGAACATAGATGCAAAAGTTCTCAACAAGATTCCAGAAAACTGAATCCAATAACACATCTCAAAAATCATCCACCATGACCAAGTAAGCTTCATCCCCAGGATGCAGTGTTGGTTCAAAATCCGCAAGACCATACATATAATTCAATACATCAAGCAATGTAAAAAACTACATGATTATATCATTAGATGCAGAAAAAGCTTCTGACAAAATCCAGCATCCTGTCTTGATAAAAACCCTTGAATGCCTAGGCATAGAGGGAACATAACTCAAAAGAGTAAGAGCCAGCAATGATAAGCCCATAGCCAACATATTGCTAAATGGACAAAAATTGTAAGCATATTCCCTGAAAACCAAAACAAATCAAGGGTATTTGAAAAATGATAAAAAGGAAGTTAAGCTATCCCTCTTTGCTGACGATATTATCTTGTACCTTGAAAGATCAAGAAAATCCGTAAAAAAAACCTCCTTGAACTGATAAAGGACTTTGGCAAAGTCTCAAGGTACAAAATAAATGTGCAAAAGACAGTCACATTCTCACACACCAACAACAAAAAGGAAAAGAACCAAATAAAAAGCAAATCCCATTTACAACTACACACACACACACACACACACACACACACACACACACAATGAAATACATTTGGCATCTTCCTAATCAGACAAGTGAAAGATCTTTACAATGAAAACTACAAAACAATACTCAAAGAAATCATAGATGACACAAACAAATGGAAAAATATTCCATGATAATGGATTAGAAGAATCAACATTGGTAAGATGTCTATCCTACCAAAGGAAATCTACAAAAGCAATGCAATACCTATTAAATTACTGGCATCATTCTTCTCAGACATTTAAACCCCTTGGTAAATTCCATGTGAACAGCTAGAAGTTGGCCCTTTCTTATTATTCCCTGTTGGAGACATGTGCTGGACCTTAGTTAAATGAGAATGACGGTATAGAGTTTTCACTCATTTTGTTTAGCTTTCCAAGGAATGCATATATGGAAGTCGTCATCAATCCATGCACAATCTGCATCTCTGCAAATGAGGAAAATCAGTGTATCTTAGAAAACAGACACTTACTGTCCTGAGAGATCTACCAGACCCAAAAGACCCCATGTCAAATGTGTTTATGGGCTTCACAAAATCTTCATGGATATCCCAATATGAAAATTGTCCCTTATGACCTATGGCTTTCCCTCCATGGCAACACCACCTGGGAAGTGCAATGAAAACATAGGTGTGCTTTAGAAAGGTGGAAAAGGACACAGGTCACAAGGGCAATGGCATTCATCCTCCTGTGTTCTATCTTGTATATACCGTCCATAAGTTTCATATTTTTATGGACACATGCATAAAGGTATCTGTCTTGTAGGAATTTAAAACATTAACAGGCTAAACTCTTTATTTTTTAGTTTAAATAGGTCTCCTCTTTATTTTCTCATATATGGCATCTCACTAAATTTGTTTTCTTTTATAGATTTTTTTTTTATTTAAAATTGTGGGGTGCAGTTAAGGGTTAGGTATACAAATATGTATCGTTCAGGTACCCTTGTTGATAAGGAGTGTCCCCCCGTCCCCAGACAGATATTGACTACCGTTAATTCCACCTCCCTTCCCTTCCCTGCCCCCCCATAGTTTCCTGCCACTGTCAATCCTTTTCTTATAGTATTACAATAGATGTTCAGGGTCCACTTATGAGTGAGAACATTTGATACTCAGATGTTTGTTTCTGTGAGAGATCACTCAGTATTATAAACTCTAGTTCCATCCAGGTTGCTGCGAAGTTCATGATTTTGTTCTTTTTTATGGCTGCATAGTATTCCATCGTGTATATGTACCACGTTTTTAAAATCCAGTCCCCTTTTGATGGACAGCATGGTTGGTTCTAGGTTCTTGCTATTGTGAACAATGCTGCAATAAACATATGTGTGCAGGTATCTTTTTTATAGAGTGATTTGAGTTCCTCAGGGTATATTCCCAATACAGGAATTTATATGGAAACACAAATGACCAAGAATAGCCAGAACAATCCTCAGCAAAAAAAGACAAAGCAGGAGGTATCACATTACCAGACTTCAAACTTTACTATAAAGCTACAATAATCAAAACAGCTTTGTATTGGTTCAGGAACAGGCATATAGACCAATGGAATAGAATTGAGATTCCAGAAGCAAAACCTCAATTTCTCAGCCAACTCATCTTTGACAAAGCCTCCACCACCTACCACTGGGGAGAGGAGAACCTATTCAGTAAATGATTCTGGGAAAACTGGCTGACCACATGCAGAAGATTCAAACAAGACCCCTATCTATCCCCATACACAAAAAATTAACTCTAAATGGATCACAGACCTAAATGTAAAACCTCAAACCAAAAGAACCTTAGAAAATGCAGGACACACCCTTAAGGAAATTAGAACTGGCATCCAATTCCTGAACAAAACCCGAAATGCACGGGCCGTAAGAGATAAGATAGACAAATGGAACCTCATTAAACTGACAAACTTCTGCAAAGCCAAAGAAACCATCAAGAGAGCAGGGAGACAGCCCACAGACTGGGAAAAAGTATTTGCCAGGCTAAAACTCTTTTAAGTGTGAAAAACTCTTTCAACTCAACTCATTGGTCACCCATTAATCAAAAACCCTTCGCTTGGCCACCAGAGAAGACAAATGTTATTAAGATCTTTCAATGCGGACAATTTCAGGGAAAACTTCTTTAGCACAAAGTGAATTTCCCTTTGACCTTGAAATATTTTCAGCTGGTGTACTTTAATTATCTTCCCTGAAGAAAAACGTACAAACACAAATCTACCTCAACCTTGGTTACTTCCTCATTGGCAAGGAACAAGGAACTGAAAGACAACTAGACATACTGAATCCTACAGGACTTCTAGGGTGCTGAAACTGAGAACACCACAGATCTTAAAGACTTTACCCATAATATGACCTCAGAGTCCAACATGCATCCAATGCTGGGCTCTATTTCACAAAGAAAAACATCAGGTACAATTTGAAAATCGCCTTACCCTCAGGAGACATGAACATACTTAAATGCAGAGAACGTGCTGGGCCAGATATCCAAGTAGATGCCACACCCACAAGGGAAATGACATTCTCTTATAAACCTCAACTACATAGAGGTGTATTTGGTGTACATACACAAATGACATCATGCTCTTCCATTTACCAACAAAGAGGAAGTTAGAGCAAGCAATATACACCTGCAATATATATAGCATTGGTTGGGTAGGTGAAATTACATACCAAAATTCAGCTCGGATGCCTAATGGAGACAAAGATCCCATTGAGTATCTGGAACAGAAGCCTTTTAGAAACCACATCAAGGAACTGCCCAAGCACATGGACACAACATCACATTCCACTCCTAAAGCCAAGAAAGACACATAGCATTCGCCACAGGCAAAAAGCACTAAAAAAAAAAAAACCAAAATGAAACTCAACCAAAAAACCTTATAAATATAACTCAAAAATCCACATGGAGGCTGTTAAGTCAATGTACATTAAGTCCTCTCCCATTACTACAAGCAGTAGCCACCAGTGGTCATAGGATTGATCTCACTGTGGACATTAAGGTGGAGATCATCTTCGGGCTCCTCTCAAGATAGGAAATCAGCATCACCACCCTCATCATGATTGATTACCATGAATTCCACACAATCTCTATGGTCACTCCATGTCCTCAGCTAAGCAAACTCAAGACAGAGGATTATCAAAACCTAGCCTTCTGCTCTATTTCTGACCATAAGGACCTGTCTTCCTCTGGCGGATGAGTGATCTAAGTTGTATGTCTCAAGAACAAATAAGTCTGTGCAGACGAAGGATATGGTTTACTATCTGTGCTATCTGCCCACTCACCTACTTCTGCAGAAGGGTGCATGATGCCACACATTCACAGAGAGAAGCCATGCAGCCAAGCAATCTATTAGCCATGAGTCTGAAATGCCTAGGAGTCCTTTGAACAAAAGGACCTAAGCCTAGAGGAACTCTTTGGTGCCAGCCATGTGAACAACTGGAAGTTGGCCCTCACTCACTAATTCCTGTTGGAGATATGTGCTAGACCTCAGTTTGCTGAGAATGATGATATAGTTTTCACTCATTTTGTTCAGCTTTCCAGGGAATGCATATATGGAAGTTATCATCAATCCATGTACCATCTGGTTCCCCGCAAATGAGAAATATCCATGTATTATGGGAAACAGATACTGACCATCCAAAAGGATCTGAAAGTTCTCTGAGCTGAAAGTTGCCATGCCACAAGTGTCCATGGACGCTTCATGGATCCTTCCATACAGAGATAATCTCTTGTGACCTATGACCTTCTTTGCATAGCAACACTACCTGGGAAGTAGAGAGGAAATACAAGTGTGATTTACAAAGACCAATAGACAAACAGGTCACAAAAATGGTAACATTCATTTAACCACATTGTATCATGTTTCTAAATTCCATGAGCTTAACATTTTTAATGATTCATGAATGAGCACACCAAGGAGTAAAGGTATTTGGCATATGTGATTTACAGCATGAACAGACTAATGTACTAACTATGAACAATTCTCTCAACATCACTTGCTCATCACTCCTTACTCAAAAGTTTTCCTATTCACCAATAGATGAGACAAAAACAACTGAATCTTTCACTGGGGACAGGTTCAGACAAAATCTATTTCAGCGCAAAGGATAATTTCCCTTTGATGTTGAAACTTTTTTACCCCTGGTGCACCTCAGTATTCTGCCCTCAAGAAAAACAAGCAATCACAAATCTACCTCAACCTTGGTGGTTTCCTCATGAGTGAAGCTCAAGGACCTGAAAAACAGCCAGCCATTTTGAATTCTGTAGGACTTCTAAGGTCCTGAAATTGAGAACATCATAGATCTTAAGGACTTTGCCCATGATTATGACTTTGAAGTCCAACATTTACCCATAACTGACTTTTGGGTAGTACATTACCCTACAATATGACACCTATTTCATAAACAAGAACAACAAGAGAAATTTAACCTAACACCAAGAGACACTAAAGACACTAAATGCAGAGACCTTGCCAAGGATAAGAGTCTAAGTACAATTTCACACAAATAAAAAAAAAATGGAACTATTCCCATAAACTTGAAATGCATCGATGCATCTTTGGGAAACATATGCAAAAAACATCATGTTCCATAGAAGAAAACTTCCCTTTATCAACAAAGAGGAAGGACAAGCAAGCAACATTTGCCCACAACATATAAAATTTTAATTGAGAGGAAATTGTGTGCCAACATTCAGCTCCAAAACCTAATGAGGACAAAGATCCCACTAATGGCTGGTGTAGAGACCTTCCAAAAAACTGGAACTGGTCAATCATGGTGACTCACGCCTATCATCTCAGCACTTTGGGAGGCAAACGCAAGAGGACTTCTTGAATCTAGAAGTTCCAGATCAGCCTAGAAACATAGTGATATCACATCTCTACGAAAAATAAAAATAAATAAAAATAACCAGGCTTGATGGGACATGATCATAGTACCAACTACTCAGAAGGCTGAAGCAGAAGAACCGCCTAAGCCCAGGATGTCAAGGCTGTGCTGAGTCTGGATCAGGCCAGCACACTTTATCCCGGGCAACACAGTAAGACTCTGACTCAAAAACAAACATACAAACAAACACAAAAATAAAATTTAAAAAACTGCAAAACTGCCCAAGCATATAGACATTGTAGGGAATTCCCATCCAGGCACCCTGAGGCTGACTGGGTATTCATCATGGGTACCACACAATACCCCAAAATGACTCAAATAAAGCATACCTATAATTCCTCTCTACTTCACAGCTGGTGTTGCTAAGAAAGAAAGGCCATAGGTCATGAGGCCATAGGCCAATACATCACTATATTGGAAGATTCACAGAGAATCTATGGAGCCCATGGATATTTGTGCCATGGGAACTTTCTGGTACTGGTAGAGCCTTTAAAATGGTAAGTGTCTGTTTCCCCAAATACATGGACAATTCTAATTTTCAGGGAATTAGATGATGCATGGATCAATGATGACTTTCATATATACATTCCTTGGAAAGGTAAACAATATGAGTGAAAGCTATACCATCATCCTCATAAAACTGTGGTTTAGGGCATGTCTCCAACAGGAATTAAAGAGTGAAGGCCAACTTCCAGTTATTCACATAAGTTATACCAAGGTGTTCTTCAACGATCCTTACCAAAAGATGCTAACTAAAACACGCTAGCCATCTCCTTTTTCCACATGCAGTAGACATCACTGGTAAAAAGAAGTTTGATTTATCCAGATGAAAACAAAAGATAAAGTGGAGATCATCTCCAGTCTCCTCCCAAAGATAGGAAATCAGTGTTATCACCCTCATCATGAATGATGAGAACACATTTCACCCAGCCTCATAGTCATCCCATGTCCTCAGGCAACACAAGCATGAACCAAAAGATTCCCAAAACATAGCTTTGTCCTCTTTTCATGACTACAAGAATGTGTCATCCTCTGGGAGGTGAACAACCTATTTATTAAGTGTTTTTTACTCAAAGACAAACTTATGTGCTCAGAGGTGGGCTACCATCTTACTCTTCTTGTGCTACCTACCGATTCACCTGCTCCTATACATGGACCCTGGGCTACCCCACTCTCTCAGAGAGAAGTGATTCAAGAAAGGCATATTCTATGCATGGAAGGTGAACTTCCCAGGGATACCCCATCACAAAAAAACAGAATCACAATCTAAGCCTGAATAATCCTCTGGTGCAATCAATATAAACAAATGGAAGTTGGTCCCCTCTCTCTATTCCCTGTTGTAGAAAAGCGCTGGTCCCAGTTCAGTGAAAGTGACAGTATAGTTTTTACTCATTTTGTTCAGATTTCCAAGTAATGTATATTTGGGAGTCATCATTGACCCAGGCACATTACTCATTCCTGAAAATTGGAAAAAAAATCAGTGTTTCGAAAGAAGATGCTTACTTTGATGAAGAATCAACCAGGATCCAATGAGATGCATGTTGCATGTGTCATGGGACTCCCTGACATCTTCTGAAACCTGATAAGACAAAGATAATAACTTGTGGCCACTGGCCTGCAATCCATGAATGCCACCTGGAAAGTGAATTGGAAACACAGCTGTGCTTTAGAAAGGCAGAAAGGGACACATGACACATGAGCAATGTCATTCATCCCACTGTGGTCTGACATGGACTTCACTTTTGTAGGGACACATGCATTAACAAAATAATGAGTACTAAGTCTCAATAACTCCTCCTTGCTCAAAAGCCCTTCTGTTGGCTATCAGAGAAAACAAACACTATTTGTGCCTTTCAATGGGAATGTTTCAGGAAAAATCTTTTTCAGCAGAAAGATTAATTTCCCTTTAACATAAAGTAATTTAATTCCTGGGGCTATTCAATTTTCAGTGTGAAGGAATATGTGCAATTACAAATCTACCTAATCTTTGGTGGCTTCCTCATGGGAGAAGCTCAAGGACATGGAAAGCTCAAAGACGTACTGAAAACTATGGGGCTTCTAAGGCATGAAACGAATAACATAAATTTTAAGGACTTTGCCCATGAACATAACTGGGAAGTCCAACACTTATCAAAATTGGTTCTGGGTGCTACCCTAGCCCTACAATATGACAACATTTTCAAAAAGAAGACCCACAAGAGAAATTTAACCTAACATCAGGAGACACTAAGGTATTTTAATGCAGAGAACATGTTAGGCCAGAATTCAAAGCATGTTTGCTCATGTGAAAAAAGACATCCTCTCATAAACTCTAAAGACATCAATGTGTCTTTGGGATATATAGGGAAAGAACATCATGTTCTCTAGAAGAAAGCTTCCTTTTGTCAACAAAGAAGAAGACTTAGCATTTTCTTGCAAAATGTACAACATTGATTGAGAGAAAATTGTGTGACAACATTCAGTTCCAGTGCCTAAAGAGGCAAAAATCCCACTGATGGCCTGGTGCAGAGACCTTTGAGAAACCAAGTCAATCTGCAGAACTGCCCAAACACATGGACACGGTATAGAATTCCCGTCTCAGTGCACTGAGGCTGACTTGGCATTCACCATGGTTACCACACAATACCTGAAAAAGACTCACATGTGTACCTCAACAATCCTTATGTAAGGACGCTAAAAAATACACCCTTAAGCCCTCTTGTTTTCCCACCTGCAGGAGCCATCCCTAGTCACAGAATTTTTATTTTTTCCTAGTGGAATCCAAAAAAAGTAAAGATCTTCTCCAGGTTCCTCCCAAGATAGGAAATCAGTGTCATCACCTCTTCATAAATGACTGCTACACATTTCACCCAATCTCCATGATGAAGCCACGTCCTCAGACAAAATCAACATGAACCAAAAGTATGCCAAAACATACCTTTGCGCTTTTTTCAAGATTCATAGAACCTGTTATCATGTGTGCTAAGAACAACTTAATTAAGTGTTCTGACTCCAAGACACCTTAATTAAATGTTTTGACACTAGGCTGGGCTCGGAATCTCAGCCTGTAATCCCAGCGCTTTGGGATGTTGAGGTGAGTGGACTGCCTGAGCCCGCGGGTTCAAGACCCACCTGGGCAACTTGGCGAGACCTCGTCTCTACAATAAATCAAAAACTAGCCAGGTGTGGTAGTGTGTGCCCGCGTTCCAGCTACTTGGGAAGTTGAGGCGGAAGGATCGCCGGAGTCCAGCAGGTCAAGGCTACAGTGGCCAGGAGCGTGCCACAGTACTTCAGTCGGGGTGACAGAGACTCCAACTAAAAAAAAAAAAGTTTTGACTCAAAGATGCCCAGAGATGGGCTATCATCTTAACTTTTTTTGTACCACCTGTCTATTCACCTGCTCCTGCATGTAGGCAGTGTGCTACTGAATTCTCTCAGACACATGTGATTACAGCAAGGTATATTCTATGCACAGGAGGCTGAATTCCCCTCTGATGGCCCTTCACACAAACAGAACCAAAATCTAAGCCTGGAGAAACCATTCTGTACAACCTATGAGAACAAATAAAAGTTGGCTCTCTTTCTCTCTATTCGCTGTTGGAGACATGTACTGGACCTCGGATCAATGAAGATGACGGAATAGAGTTTTCATTCATTTTGTTCAGACTTCCAAGGAATGTATATTTGGGAGTCATCATCAATCCATGTACAATCCTCATTTCTAAAATTTATTTAAAAATCACTGTGTTTTGAGAGGGTGATGCTTATTTTGATGAAGGATCAGCCAGCATCCAAAGGGATGTATATTGTATATGTCCTAAAGCTCCCTGGCATTCTCTAGGACCCCGCAAGTCAAAGATAGGTCTTTGCAGCTACTGGTCATCCTTCCATGGCACTGCCACCAGAGAAGTGCAATAAAAAAAGAAGTGTCCTTTAGAAAGGGAGACAAGGACACATGACACATGGACAATGGCATTCATCCTACGTGAACAGGACTTTCATGTCTGGCACTTATCTATCATTGATCTCTGGGTACTACCGGTCCTACAATTTTATGACTATTTCATGAAGAAGACCCACACTAGACATTTAACGTAACATCAGGAGACTACAAGGTATTTAAATGCAGAGACCTCGCTGGGCCAGGAGTCAAATACATGTACACTCAAAAGAAAAAGACAACCTCTCATAAACTCAAAAGGCATCAAAGTATCTTTGGGATATATATGGAAAGGACATCATGCTCTCTAAAAGACATCTTTCATTTATCAACAAAAAGGAAGTGTGCACAAGCAACATTTTCTTGCAATATATACAACACTGATTGAGAAGAAATTCTGTCCCAAGATTCAGCCTCAATGCCTAATGAGGACAAAAATTCCACTAATGCCTGGTACAGAGACCTTTCAGAAACCAAGTCAATCTGCAGAACTGTACAAGCATGTGGACTTAGTATGGCACTCCTGACCCAGCGCAATGAAGCTGACTTGGCATTCATCAATACCTGAAGAAGGCTCACAAATACACTTTACCAACCCTTACGTAGGGGTGCTGACACATACACACTATGACCTTTTCCTACCTGCAGAAGCCAATACTGGTCACAGAATTTTGATTTCTTCTAGTGAAAAAAAAATAGCAAAAAAAATGGAAATATCTCCTGGCTCCTCACAAGAAACAAAATCAGTGCTGTCACCCTAGTCATGAATGACTGCCACATATTACACCCAATCTCCATAATCAATTCATGTCCATAGGCAAAACAAACATGAACCAAAATACTACTAAACATTGATTTGTTGTCTTTTCATGACTGCAAATACTGTCATCCTCTGGGTGATGAACAACTTAATTAAGTGTTTTTACTTGAGGACAAACCTAGATGCCCAGAGGCAGACTGTCATGTTACTTTTCTTGTGTTATCTGTCCACTCATCTGCTCCTGTACATGGGCTGTATGCTACCCTATTCTCTCAGGGAGAAATGATTCAAGCAAGGCATATTCTATGCATAGAGGCTGAACTCCCATGCAATGTCCCTTTACCCAAGCAGAACCGCAATCTAAAGCCTGGAGGAACATTTTGGTGCAACCAATGTGAACAAATGAAAGTTGTCTCTCTTTTTCTATTCCTTATTGGAGACAAGTGCTGGACTCCAGTTTGATGAAGATGACAGTATAGAGTTTTCATTCATTTTGATCAGATTTCCAAGGAATGTATATTAAGGAGCCATCATCGATCTATGCACATTCCCCATCCTAAAAATTTAAAAAATATCTGTGAGTTTAGAAGATGCTTACTTTCATGAAGGATCAACCAGCATCTAATAAGATGCAAAACACATGTCCTAAGGCTCCCTGACATCAAGACAAAGATGATTCTTTGCCCTACCGGCCATCATTTCATGGCAACACCACCTGGGAAGTATAATAAAAATATGAGTGTCATTTAGAAAGATAGTGACACATGACACATGGGCAATGGCATTCATCCCACTGCAGTCTTTCTTATATCATCTCCCATAGAACTTACATTTTTAAAAATGCGCACAAGCTTAGCCAGGCATGAAGCTATTGGCATGGATTCACAGCACCACTGGATAAATAAAACTAAGTCTCATAAGCTCCCTCAAGACCACCTGTTAGCCATTCCTTCACAAAAGTTCTTCCCTTGGCCCTCAAAGAAAATAGATACCACTAGAATCTTTTTGGTGGGAGTGTTTCAGCTACAATTTCTATCAGCAGAAAAAAGAAATTTCCCTTTGACCTAAAGCATTTTCATTCCTTGTATTCTTCAATTCAGTGAAAAGAAAAATGTGCAATCACAAATCTACCACAACTTTGACCCTCAAGGGTCAAGTTCAAGGACCTAGAAGAAAGTCAGCTATACTAAAAAGTATGGGGCTTCTAAGGCACTGAAAATAAGAACACTGAAGACTTTTAAAACATTGTCCATGAACATGACTTTCATGTCTGACACTAATCTATCATTGATCTCTGGGTACTACACTGACTCTACAATATTACAACTATTTCAAGAAGACTCACAAAGGAAATTTCACCTAACATCAAGAGCCACTAAGGTATTTAAACACAGAGACGTTGCTGGACAAGGAGTACATGTTTGCTCACATTAAAAAATACATACTGTAATAAACTCTAAAGTATCAGTGTTTCTTTAGAATATGTATAGTAAGAATACGATGCTCTCTAGAAGAAAGCTTCCCATTATCAACAAAAAGAAAGTGTATGCAAGAAACATTTTCTCACAATATATGCAACTTTGATTAAGAAAAAAGTGTATGCCAATATTCAGTGCCAGTTGATAAAAAGGAAAAAGATTCTACTGATGCCTGGTGCAGAGACCTTTGAGAAATCGAGTCAATCTGCAGAATTCCTCAAGCACATGGACGTGGTATGGTATTCCCCTCTCAGGGCACTGTGGCCGACTTGGCATTCACCGTGGGTACCACAATACTCAAAGAAGACTAAAAAATGCACCTCGAGACACTTCACATAAGGATGCTGTCACTCACACACTAAGATCTCACATTTTCCCACCTGTACTAGCCAACACTGGTCACAGAATTTTGATTTCTTCTGTAGAAACAGGAAAAGCAGAGATCATCATCTCCGGACTCCTCACAAGATGCATAATCAGTGTCTTCACCTTCATCATGAATGACTGCTACACATTCCATTCAATATCCACGACAATAAATGACCTCAGGCAAAACAAGCATGAACCAAATATTGCCAAAACATAGCTTTGTGCTCTTTTTGTGACTGCAAGGATCTGTCATCCTCTGACCAATGAAAAACTTAATTAAGTATTTTTACTCAAACATAAACCTAAATGACCAAAGGTGGGTTACCATCCTACTCACCTACCTGCCCATTCACCTGCTCCCATTCATAGGCTGTGTGCTACCCCACTCTCTCTCTGAGAGAAGTGATTCAAGCAAGGTATATTCTCTGCATGGGAGGCTGAACTCCCCAGCGATGTCCCTCACACAAACAAAACCACAGAAGGAACCCTATGGTGCAACCGATGTGAACAAGGGGAAGTTGGCCCACCCTCTCTATTCCCTGTTGGAGACACGTTCTGGACCTCAGTTCGATGAAGATGACGGTATAGAATGTTCACTCATTTTGTCCAGGTTTCCAAGGAATATATATTTGGAAGTCATCATTGATCTAGGCATATTCCTTATTCCTGATATATTTTTTTTAAATCACTGTTTTGAGAAGAAGCTTACCTTGATGAAGGATCAACCAGCATCTAACTGGATGCCTTCATGTGTCCTGGGGCTCCCTGGCATCCTCTGGGATCTCACATGACAAAGATGTTTCTGTGCAGCTATTAGCCTTTTATCCATGGAAATGCTACCTGGGAAGTGCATTGGAAAAATAAATGTAATTTAGCCAACAGACAAGGACACATGACTCATGGGTGATGGAATTCATCCCACTGCCATCTTGCTCACATCACCTTCCATGGACCTCACATTTTTAAGGAGGCATGCAGGTGTACACAGACAATAAACTACTGTCATGTATTGATTTAGAGTATCGACATGACAATGAGCACTAAGTCTCAATAACTCCCTAAGACCACTTGTTCATTTTTAACTCAAAAACCCTTATTTGGACATCAGAGAAAACATACACCATGGGGACCTTTCAGAGAAAGTATTTCAGCCAAAATCTTTATCCACAGAAAGGGCAATTTTCCCCTTTGAACTAAAGTATTTTCATCCCGTGTGTTCCTCAGGTTTAGGTGTAAAGAAAAAAGTGCAACACAAATCTACCTTAAAATTGGTGGCTTCCTCATGGGTAAAGTTCAAGGACCTGAAAGACAGCTAGACATACTGAAACCTATGGGGTCTTTAAGGCACAGAAACTAAGAACACCATAGATTTTAAGGACTCTGGCTACAAACGTGACTTTGATGTCTGACACTTATCCATCATTGGCCCTGGGTACTTCCCCGGCCCTACAATATGACAACATTTCATAAAGAATACCCACAGAGAAATTTAACCTAACATTAGGAGGCACTAAGATATTTTAATGCAGACACATTGCTGAGCCAGAAGTCAAAGTACATGTTCACTCACATGAAAAAAGATACATCTTCATAATTTCTAAAGGCATCGATGTGTCTTTGGGATATGTATGACACATGCTCTGTAAAAGAAAGCCTCCCTTCACCAACAAAGAGAAAGGGTAAGCAAGCAACATTTTTTCACATTATATTCAATTTTGATTGTGACGAAATTGAGTGCCAACATGCAGTTCCAATGCCTAATGAGGACAAAGATTACTGACGTCTGGTGCAGAGACCTTTGAGAAATCAAGTAAATCTCCAGAATTGCTCAAGCACATGGACGCATTATGTCATTCCCTTCCCAGAACACTGTGGCCGACTTGGCATTCACCATGGGTACCCTACAGTACTCAAAGAAGACTCACAAATGCACCTCGAAAAGCTTTACATAAGGATGCTGCGACACGCACACTAAGCCCTCACCTTTTCCCACATGTACTAGCCAACACTGGTCACAGAATTTTGATTTCTTCTGGTGGAAGAAAAAGAAAAAGCAGAGATCATCTCTGGGCTCCTCACAAGACATATAATCAATGTCTTCACCTTTATCATGAATGATTGCCACACATTCCATTCAATATCCAAGGACAATATATGTCCTCAGGCAAAACAAGCATGAACCAAGTATTGCCAAAACATAGCTTTGTTCTCTTTTCATGACTGCAAGTTCCTGTCATACTCTGGGAAATGAACAACTTAGTTAAGTGTTTTGACTCAAAGACAAACCTGGATGCACAAAGGTGGGATCCTACTCTTCTTTGCCACCTGCCCATTCACCTGCACATGGACTGTGTGCTACCCCATTCTCTGCCTGAGAGAAGTGATTCCAGCAAGGCATATTCTCTGCATGGGAAGATGAACTCCCCGACAATGTCCCTCACACAAACAGAACCACAGCCTAAGCCTGGAGGAACCCTTTGGTGCAACCCATGTGAACAAGAGGTAGTTGGCCTGCTCTCTCTATTCCCTGTTGGAGACATATGCTGGACCTCAGTTTGATGAAGATGACAGTATAGAGTATTCACTCATTTTGTTCAGATTTCTGAGGAATGTGTATTTGGGAGTCATCACCAATCCACATTCCTCATTTTTGAAAATTTAAAATATCACTGTGTTTTGGGTAGAAGATGCTTACTTTGATAAAGGATCAACAAGCATCTAATGGGATGCACATGGCTTGTTTCCTGGGGCTCCCTGGTATCCTCTGGGACTTCCCAAGACAAAGATGGTTCCTTGTAGTCACTGGACTTCCATTCACGTCAATACCACCTGGAAAGTATGTTGGAAACATGAGTGTCATTTACCAAGGCAGACAGGAACACATGACAGATGAGCAATGACATTCATACCACTGTTGTCTTACATCACCTTGCATGGACATAAGTTTTTTAAGGACACATGCAGGCGTACTCAGGCATATAGTTACTGGCATAGATTCATTTAGAGCTTCAACAGGATAAAGAGTACTAAGTCTCAATAACTCCCTCAAGGCCACCTGTAGGTCATCCTTTACTCAAAAGTCCTTCTCTTGGCTATCAGAGAAAATAAACACCACTGGGACCTTTCAGTGAAAGTGTTTCAACCAAAATCTGTTTCTGCAGTAAGGGCAATTTCCATTTGACCTAAAGTATTTTCATCCCTGGGATTCTTCAGTTTTTAATGTTAAGAAAAATATGGAGCAGCCCTCTTTTGGGTTCTCTCCCACTTGGGAGTTTTTATGTCTTAATAAACTTGTGCTTTCTAAAAAAAAAATAAGAAAGAAAGAAAAATGTGCAGTCATAAATCTACCTCATCTTTGGTGTCTTCCTTGTGGGTGAAGTTCAAAGTCCTGGAAGACAGTCAGACATACTGAAACCTATGGGACTTCAAATGCACAAAACTAAGAACAGATAGATTTTAAGGATTTTGCCCAAGAACATGACTTTGAAGTTCAGTCCTTTAGCATCGATGGTATTTAAGTACTACTTTACTCTTACACTATAATGACTATTTCATGAAAAATACCCAAAAGGGAAATTTCACCTAACATCAAGAATTACTAAGGTATTTAAATGCTGAGAAGTTGCTGTGCCAGGAGCCAAAATACATGTTCACACATGAAAAAAAAATTATATGCCAACATTCAGCTCCAATGCCTAATGAGGACAAAGATTCCACTGATTCCTGGTGCAAAATTCTTTTTACAAAACAAATCAATTTGCAGACTGTCCAAGCACATGGAATTGTATAGCATTTCTATCCAATGAGGATGACTTGGGCATTCACCACACACTACTCAAAAAAGACTCACAAATGTACCTCAACATCCCTTACAAAAAGATGCTGACAAATGCATACTAAGTCCTCTTCTTTGTTATCTGAATTAGCCATTCCATTCAGAGGATTTTATTTCTTTCAGTAAACACAAATGATCATCTCCATGCTTTTCTCAAGATAGGAAATCAGTGTTGCCACCTTCATCATGGCTGACTGCCATGCATACCACCCAACCTCCATTTTCACTCCATGTCCTCAGGTATCATAAACATGAACCAGAAGATTGCCAAAACATAGCTTTGTTATTTTTTCATGATTGCAAGGACCTATCATCGTCTAGGGGATGAACAGCTTATGTGTCTTGACTCAAAGACAAATCTGGATGTCCCAAGATGGGCTACCATCTTACTCTTTCTATGCCACTTGCCCATTCACTTACTCCTTCACATGGGCTGTGTGCTACCCCACCTTCACAAAGACAAGTCATTCAAACAAGGCATATCCTATGCATGGAAGGCTGATCTCCCCAGTGATGTCCCTTTGTACAAAGCGAACGGCAATCTAAGCCTGGAGGAAGCCTTTGGTGTAAATCCATGTGAACAAATGGAAATTGGTCCTCTCTATTCCCTTTTGGACACACATTCTAGACCTGAGTACCATGAGGACAATGATATAGAGTGTTCACAAATTTTGCTTGGATTTCCAAGGAATGTATATTTGGGAGTCATCATTAATTCATGCATAATCCTCATTTCCTGAAAATTAAAAGAATTGCTTTGTTTTGAAAAGAAGATGCTTACTTTCATGAAAGATGGACCAGCATCTGATGGAATGCAAACCACACATGTCCTGGAACTCCGTGGCATCTCCTGGGACCCCTCAAAACTAAGGTGCTTCCTTGTGACCACTGACCTTCCATCCATGGCAATACCACCTAGGAAGTACAATGGAAACACAGGTGTGCTTTAGACAGGGACACAGGACACATGAGCAGTGGAATTCATCCCACTGGGGTCTTACTTATAATCATCTTCCATAGGGTACATTTTTAGGATGCAGGTAGTTTTACCCAGGCATGAAGCTATCGGGCATATATGCATTTAGAACATCAACAATAGAGTAGTGGGAATGACTTTCTCAAGACCACTTAGCCCTTACTCAAAAGCTCTTCTCTTGATCATCAGAGAAACCAAATGCCATAGGGATCTATGAAAGGGGACAGTCTCTTTCAAGACAAAGGGCAATTTACTTTTGATTATAAATAGTTTCATCACTGGAGTTCTTTAATTTTTAGTGTCATAAAAAATATACAACCACAAATTGCCTCAACCTTGGTAGCTTCCCCATAGATGAAGCTCAAGAACCTAGAAGACATCCAGGGATACTGAATCTTATGGGGCTTCTAAGGTAGTGAAACTGAGAACATTATAGATCTTAAGGAATTTGCTCATGAACATGATTTTGCACTATTTATCACTGACCTCTGAGCACTACCACTGCCCTATAATATTCTAACTATTTCACAAAGAACAACAGAGTAATTTGACAATGACCTCACATCAGGAGATACCACAGGTATTTATATGTAGAGACCTTGCTGTATTTGATTTTCAAGTAGATGTCACTCTCACACGGAAAATGATATTCTTTTATAATCCCCAAGTTCATCAAGGTTATGTGTTGTATGTGCACAAATGCATGGTAGTGTCTCAAACACACATTGATTGTATCAACAAAAAGGAAGAGAGACTGAGTAACATTTGCCTGCTATATTACAACTTTGATTAAGAGAAAATTCTTAATTATTAATTTTCAGCCTACATTCAGCCAAATGTCTAACAGAGATAGAGATATCACTGATTGTCTGGAGAAAGATCTTCCAGAAAACAGGTCAATCTATGGAACTTGCCAAGCACATGGAAACAAGATCACATTCCCATCTCAGCATCCCCATGGCAATCACCACTGACATCACAAAACAGTTGAAAAAGACTCACAAATATCCTTCAACAACACATATAGAGGGTTGTTGAGTCAATGCATGCTAAGTTCTCATCTTTTCACAACTGTAGTAGCTGTCATTGGTCACAGGATTTGATATATATCTATGTGTTTAAAAGTTAAAATTGGAGATCATTTTTAGGCTTTTCTCAACACAGAAAATCCATTGTCATCACCATCATCATGACTGACTGCCACTGATTTTAGTGAATTGCCATGTTCACTTCCTATCCTCAGCCAAGACAAGCATGAGCCAGAGGACTGTCAAATCTAGCCTTTCGCTCTTTTTTTGACAGCAAAGACCTATCTTCTTCGGACGGATAATGGACCTAAGTTATATGGCTCAAGGACAAACATGGCTGCCTGAGGCAGGCTACTGAATTACTGTTACTATAACTTTTCAGTGACTCCCCTTTACTCAAAGAAGATCAGATTCTAAACCTAGAAGAACCTCTCGGTGCAACAAGAACAAATGGAAGTTGTCCCTCTCTTTCTATTCCTAGTTTGAGATATGTGCTGGACCTCAGTTCGATGAGGATGACGGTAGAGAGTTTTCACTCATTTTGTTCAGCTTTCCAAGGAATGCATATTTGGAAGTCATCATTGATCCATGCACCATCTGTATTGCTGCAAATGAGGACAATTCATATATTTTGTGAAACAGACACTTACCATCCTGAGGAATCCACTACTACCCAAAGGACTCCACACCATGTATTTCTAGGGTGTCATTAACATCTGCAGGGATTTCCCAATACAGAGATTATCCCTTGCACTGTCTGGTCTTCCTTCCATGGAGACACCACCTGGGACTGTCAGGAGAAAAACAAGTGAGCTTTAGAAAGGCAGACAAGGACACAAGTCACAAGGGCAATGTCATTCATCCCCCTGCAGTCTATCTCGGGCTTCATGTTTTAATGAAAGCATGCATGAGGGCACTCAATCATGAAGGTATCTGGCATGTATGCATTTAAAGCATCAACAGCATAAAGAGAACTAGTGTGAATAACTCTTTCCACACCACTTACCATTCCTTACTCAAAAGCCCTTCTCTTGGCCATCAGAAAAGACAAATGCCACTGAGTTCCTTCAATGGGGACAATTTCAGTCAAAAACTCTTTCAAGATAAAGGGTAAATTTCATTGGACCTCAAAACATCTTCAGTCCAAGAGTCCTTCAATACTCTGCTCTCAGTAAAAACATGCAACCACCAATCTACCTCATCCTTGGTGACTTTCTCATGGTTGAAGCTCCAGAGTCCAGAAGACAGACAGACAGGTATACTGAATCCTATGAGGATGCTAAGGCACTAAAACTTAGAACACCACTGATCTTAAGAATGTTGCCCAGAAACATGGCCTCAGAGTCCAACACATATCCATCAATGACCTCTTGGTACTATTCCTGCCCATCAACATGACAATTATTTCACGAAGAACAAACAGGAGCAATATGTAAATGACATCTCATCAGGAGACACTGAGGTTTTTCAAATTCAGAGACCTTGCTGGACCAGATTTCTGAGTAGATGTAACAACCACAGGGGAAATGATATCCTCTCATAAGCCCCAACTGCAACCAGGTATATATGAGGTACGTATACAAATGATATCGTACTCTCCTGAACAAAACTCCCATTCATAAACAACAAAGAGGAAGTTAGAACAAGCAACATTCATCTGCAACATATATGAGTTTTGGTTGGGTGAAAATTTTGTACCAATATTCTGCTGAAATGCCTCAAGATGACAAAGAATCCTCTGAGTATCCAGATCAGAGACCTTTCAAAAACCACATCAAACTGGGGAACTGCTCAAGCACATGATAATGGTACCACATTCCCCTCCAAAGACAATATGACATTCACATGAGCACCACACAGCACCTGAAGTAGACTTACAAACAACCTTCAACAATCCCCACAGACAAATGTTGAGCAAATGCACGCTTTCTCTTTTTCCCCACATTCAGTAGTCATCACTGGCCACAGTATTTCACTTCTTCTTGTGGACATCAAAGTTAAAGGTGAAGACTTCCTCTGGGCTCCTCTCAAGACAGAAAATCAGTGGCACCACACTCATAAAGACTGACTGCCACTGATTCTACCCAATTTCCGTGGTCACCCAATGTCCTCAGCCAACATGAACATTAGCCATAGGAGGATTTCTGAAATGTAGCTTTGTGCTCTATCACCAACCATAAAAACTGTCTTCCACCATACTCAAGTGGTATGACTTAATGAAAAAACAGATTAGGCAGAGGTATGCTACTGGCATACTCTTCCTGTGCTACTTGCCCATTTGCCTGCTCCTGAAGATGGTCTGCATGCTACCCTACTCTCTTAGAGAGAAGTCATTCAAGCAAGGGATCTCTTAGCCATAAGCATCCAAAATGTCCAGCGA
Organism: Tarsius wallacei; assembly: GCA_963574415.1. NCBI lineage: Eukaryota > Metazoa > Chordata > Mammalia > Primates > Tarsiidae > Tarsius > Tarsius wallacei. The sequence continues at coordinate 39,483 of CAUYQG010008788.1, forward strand.
CTCCCCCTCACCCAACTAGGATCACATCCTGACCCTGGGAAAACACCTTGGTGTAACCCATGTGAAAAAATGGAAAGTGGCTCTCTGTGTTTCCAGTTGGAGACATGTGCTGAACCTCAGTTTGATATGGATGATGGTACAACATGGGAGTCACCATTGATCAATGCCCAGTCTTTGTCCCTGCAAGTTAGGAAAATCACTGTGTTTTGGGAAGAAGATGCTACTTGTCATGCTGGACCCCCAATGATTCCAACAGGAATGGTAAAGAGGCCAAAAAAAACCAAAGATCTGAGACAGAAGGCAAGGCATAGGGCTTATTAGAGATTTACACACAAGGTATCCATGGGTGGCTGACTGGAAAGAAAAAAATCTGCTACCATTTGTGGCAGGCAAGCTGGTTATACGGTAACTTTCATATAGTAACTTCTATTTAGCAACTTTACTTGCCTTAAAACAAAGGGTCTTGATCTCTTACATGTCCAGTCTCCAAAGAAATGGGCCAGGGGGCAGTTGTTCTTCAAAGTTTTGGCATCAACATTCGGATTGGCTGTTCTCAGATTCCATACCTCAGAACAAACATTCACCAAGGAAAGGGTCATTATTAGGGTTTACTTGAATTACTGCTGCCTGGCAATACGTGTCCACCATACCGTCTATGTTAGCATTCCTTTGAATGGCCCTCATAGTCTTATTTGCCATTCTTTTGCAATTTCCCTGGAGTCACATGTGGAGGAGCACCACAGCCAGATACCATAGCAGCAATATAAATCATAACAACAAACATATATAATGAACATAATGACAATTACATTACATAAAAAGTTTCTCTAAGTGCTTAAGAGTTGATTAAACTATGCTGTGATAGGATTATAGGACAAAGACTCTATGCTTGAAGTTATATATATATATGTATATATATATATTTGTTTTAATTAAGGCACGAGTTCCACTTTGGGTGGCAGTTTAGAAGTCCAGAATCATGAGATTTTGCAAAGTGACATGTGTTTAGCCAGGGCTCCAACTTGTAGCTCAATATCTACTGTGGCCACTTGGTGACTAAAGATGGCAAGGGGCAGAAAGTTAGGATGTATACTTCTGGCAATGTCTTGCTTTTATAGTTTCCCGTTATTGAGGGTCATGTCTAAATGAGCCATTATACGTTCTGGCAACTAAGGACACCCCCAAGCACATTTTCTGATTTAATTGAAGGACAAGTAAAGGCAGTTGTGACTGTCACAGGCTCATAGCCATCTCATAGGGAGTGGTAGGCACTCATATGTGTAGACTCATTTTGGAGTCAAGGGTTTGGTTACGTTGCTGTAAAAGCAGCCATCTAATATTTTAGATTATTTTAGTCTGTGGCATGCTGCCACTGTGGCATTCAATACACAATGGTGCATGACTGACTACCTATATTTGTACTGAAGGCAGTCAACCCAGTGCATCGTGCACAGCATACCTCACAGTGGAGGTAATGTTAACCTATTCATAAACTAGGAGACAAATGTGCTCCTGGGTTTGCTTGTGAGTAGGGAACTCACTGTGGCATGTATTGTGATTATAAAAAGCAAATGTTTGGGAAGCCTCACACCAAGTGACTTTAAAGTATTAAAGTTAACTATCAAATGTACCATGGCTCTCGGTGAAGGAGAAGGCAGCTTTCCACAGATTTAATGGTCCATTTTGTTCTGGAAAGTGACCACCATTTGCACCCAATTATCAGAGAGTTGAGTTACTTATCACCTATGGGTAAAAGGTGAGATGTTTACTGGGTACGACAAAGGATAAGTCATGGTCATTTTGCAAGATACTGGATGTTGTGTCATTCTGAGCGAGCACCACCTCTGTCAGCAGCCTGATTCCTGGTTTATAATATCAAATGGACTAGCTCCCCTCCACAATGTGTTCCAAGAGACCAGAGTAGGACAGTAGAGTTCCATAAAAAGAAGATGGATGTCCCTTTGCTTAGGGAAAGATTAGGATTCATTATCTTAGATGTGGGAGGGAGAGTAGGATGTAAAACAGGCGTAACTTGTATATCCTGCTCTAGTCTCTTTCCCCATGGAACAGAAAAACTGAACCATCTGGGACTAGTTTGCCATTACCAGGGTCATGTAATAATGTGTTCCATGGTGAGTAGGTCCTGTGGCAGAAGCAGTAGCAGGTTGCCCTGAGTTCCAGGTTGGGATAAAGGTATGTAGCTCATATTGCCTACTTGGATCTTGACCATCAGATCCTTGGGTCAAAAGAGTACAGATACTAGAGTGATGAGAATGTTTATGTTCATTCAGGGTGTGAATGGCTGCCAGTTCAGGAAGTGAGCCTCCTGCTGGGATTGTTTGCTTCAGTAGTCTGTTCATCTCATTCAGCCCTCCTGCTGTAGGGATGTATGACAGATAGAAATGCCAGTGGATATCCAGAGCCTCTGTCCATCCTTGCATTTAGTGTCTGGTTAAGTGTGTGAGTCCAACATCAGTGGGAACACTATAGGCCACATATAGCTGCTCTACTCTTTTTATGAAGTTTTTAGGTGACACATTAGCTGGGATGTGCCTGCATTAGTCCCATGTCAGCACAAGTCAAAGCACAGTGGCAGACATCAGATGAGGGCAATGGCTCTACATAGTCTATTGAGCTAGACTCTGGCTCAAGGTGATCTGTCTAGTATTGTGTGACAAGAGCCCAGGGCATTCATGCACATAGGTAGGGCATTGCTTACAGATATGTACAGTGTCTTTGTATTATAATGGTAGGTCTTAAATCTTTGTTATGGCCTAAAGGGCACATTGTCCCCAAAGTCTTGTCTTCTTATGCAACCAGTGGGCTACATCATCTACGGAAACTTCTTTGAGGAGATTGTCATCTGTTGATTCCCAGGTAAGGTTGATGCAATGTGGACATCTCCATGATAAACTGTTATATGCATCACCGAAATGTGAAGGATAATGTCCTTTTATATACCAGTGCCCCAAAGGGGGCAGATGACTACTATCTAATTTCGTGTCTCCTATAGCAGTAGCCATATCGTAAGTCCCTTAAAGATGGCCGAGCTATCAGTGCACAGGATTTTTGGGTCGACCTCATGGAGGAATATCATCTAGGCAGCCTGCAATTCAGACCACTGGCTACTATGTCTTTCATCAGTGTCAAGCCAAATGTTACCATGGATGGCTGGATGTCCACAACTGTCCACATAGTTGGATGGCTCATGATAAGCCATCTGTGTATCAGGACTGGTCAAGAATTGGGCCCTGTCTCTCCTGCACAAGAGAAGAAATTTGATGGAGGTTCAGTTGTTCCATCAAAGACTGTCCCTCAGCAGTGATATTAGGTGATTTGGCTGAGTACCAAATGAAGTTCTGTGCTCAATGGGCTATTGGTTAATATACTTCTCTGTTGCAGGTATACATGCCATTTGGTCAAAGTCTGTGTTTGAGCATTTCTAGAGTTTGGTTTCTGGAAAGTGTCCTTTAGTCAGCCTTTTATGAGACATTGGGTATGGACTAGCACCAGGACCCTCTTTGTAATGTCTTCTACTTGCTCTAGGGTATGATATAAAGTACATAGTTGTTGCTCTATGATATTATATATAACTTCAGCCCCTTCCCATAGTTAGGAACTGAATATTAAAGATATATGCTTGTGTTTTTGCTTTTGCCACAGGCACTATTTAAGCTTCTCAGGGTAATTTTGTATGTTTAATTAATAAGGTTGTTCCTGCATTAATATTCTTAAGGCTTGCATTTGTTTTCATTTTTCAAAGGCCTCATTCTCTTTTGTGTGCCAGTGCCAGTGGGCCCCCTTCTTGAGTAAGTGGTATAGGAGCCCAAGGAGCTGGGCCAAATGGAGAATAAAAGGATGCCGGTGCCCTACAAGACCAGGAGGGTTTGCAGTTGTTTTGGTGTAGTGGGATGTGGGCAGGTCTGCATCTTATTTATAACAGCAGACAGAATGACTTTAGTCTTATTCAACTAGATAACACCTAAGTATTTGACTGGTAAGCCTGTACTTTGGACTTTGTCTGTGTTAACTGCCCATCCTTTGTTCACCAAGTGAGACAGTAAGGTGGGGATATACAGTTTGCAAGCTGGAAAAAGACCCAGAAGCTAACATGATATCATCACTGTAATGGAAAACATATGTCCCCCATGGGGCAGTCCATCAACTGAGGTTGGAAGCGACTAGGCCATGGCAGTTGGTGGGGATGTATAAATATTCCTAGGGAAGGATAGTAAAAGTTTATCATTTTCCTTTACAGATGAATGCAAATCAGTAATGACTCTCTGGGATGATGGGGATGCTGAAGAAGGCATTTGATAAACCAATAACAAAATGGTATATGCTAAGCACCTCTCTTATTTTCATCAGAAGGAAGCAATACTGGGAATGGTTATGTACAATGCAAGGGGAAGGGGTACCTTATTCAAGTCCTGGTAATCTACTGTCATTCTCCATGTCCCATCAGGCTTCCATGCAGGCCATCCAAGACTACTGGACTGCTGGTCTTGTGATGTGGCTAACTCCTACCCAGGCTAACTGCTTTATAGTTCCTATGATTTCATCATGACTCCCCAGCAGGTGGTACTGCTTCAGTGCTACTATCTGCCATGGGGCTGGCAACTGTTCCAGTTTCCATTTTCTCCGATTATATGTTTTACCATCTTAACTCACAGTTGGAACTTCCAAGTAGTTGTTTAGAATGTTAAGCCTGATAAAATACCTATTCTTAGATATATTCCAGAATGAGAGCTGTGTATACTAGATAAGGTTTTAGTGGCAGCCTCCCAATGTGTAACATTAGCTCAACATGTCCTCCTCCATAAACATCTATTGCTGTTATAAGCCCTTGGAAACAACAGATGTTACAATAAATAAAGAGTGCATTCAGCTCTAGTATCCATGAGGGCAAGTAATGTTTGTTTTTAGGTGACCAATGTATAGTTAGTTCTACATGTGGTCTTCAGTCCCCAAACATCCTGGACACCATTGCTCTTATTGGGATTCTGGGGCATTGGCCCTCTCCTTTGTCTAAAGGGGTTGGTGCTTGCCATCCCTATGCGGGAGGGGCTATGGATTATTTCCAAGGCTCCGTGCTAAAGCACTGATCTGGCTGTTATTACAACAATACAATCGAAGCAGCATTAGGATGTTTATTTATTTTGTCAGTAGGTAACCCTGCCACCCATTAGGTAGTGCCACATGTGTTGGCTAATCACCCGGATGGCCCCTTGGCTAATACTTTTCCTTTAGTTACCTTGTCTTTCATTCCAGCAGCATTCACTCTGTGCTTTTACACTTCCTCTGTTTCCCCCAGACTGGCAGCTGCTTGAGTTGCCAGGAAAATTGGCTGCCCTACCAGGTGGCTTATGATAGAAACCAGTGCCCCAGATCAATGCCAACTGCAGAAATGCATCTTTCATGCCACGAGTAAAAAGCTAATTATCAGAGCCTCAGTAATGTTCAGGGTAGATAGCATGCTTCATCGCTAATTCCCACAGGATGTCCTGCAACTCCTCTTTAGTCTGCCATTGTAAAGAAGACGTGAAAATGTCTCCTTCATTTAGTCAGGCCCCTTTGCAGCCTGCAATACCCAGCTAAGGAAAGAGATGACATGCTCCTCATTAATCACGTCATGTAGACAGTGCCTCAGGGTTGGATGGCTAGTTACAGACATCATCTTGCTCATTTTATTCCCTATAAATATGACAGTTTCCACCTCTGCATCCCCTAAGTGGAGAAGCCACCCTGTGACTGACTCTCTATTCTTCTGCCTAAACCTATTGGACAACTCCATCAGCTCTACAATGGTGTGATGACACATCATGACGTACTGCCATCTCTTTGGCAAGGGCAGCATCTGCCATCTCTTGGGTGGGACTACTTCCTGCAGATATTGTTGGTCAGCCTTTCTCTTGGTGGTGAGTAGGGGGCATACAGAGAGAATGAGAACCTCTATGAGCACATCTCCGTCCTCACTCTCCTCTCCATTAAAATTCTTCATGGAGTCCCAGGACTCAGAGTTCTAAGATGATTTAGTCATGATAGCCTTGACTCACCAACATGGCAGGAGGTCCTTCTGATGGGCTACTGAACAAGCAAAGGTCTCCAGCGTGTCATCTTATTCCTGCAGGTAGGATTTTAAGGACTCACATATTTCAGGTTGAGCTAATCTACTCTTTCTTTCTAGTCACAGTTCATCTTGCAACTGACATACCCTAACCTGTGCTATGAGCTCAGACTCAGTGGATGGCCAGCCAACCATAGCTGCAACAGCTTGGGCAACTGACTTTTGCTGTGTCAGATCCATACCCTGCAACACTTCTTCTAAAACTGCAGGTATTTATGGGGCATCCCTGTACTGAAGCAGTGGTCCCCATCAATCAAGGATAGGGCTATTGGGCCCCAGAAAGACATGAATGCCCAATCTGGAATTTCCAACCTCCCCGGATTTTCCCTTTCCCCACTTCTGTCATCTTCCTGCCCATGGGGCTTTTTTTGACCTCTTCCTGGCCTGCAACTTGTTCCAGACACCCAGAGTGAGACCAAGAAGAATGGCACAGTTTCAAGAGGTCGAAAAAAAGAATGAAGTCAGTGGGCAAAATATAGGGTTTATTGGAGACTTACACATCGGACGTTCAGAGGCAACCAACTAGACAGGAAAAAAAACCACTAATGTTTATGGCAAATATGTTCATTATATAGTAACCTCCAAATAGCGACCTCTACTTAGCATTCTCCACCTAGCTTAACATAAAGGGACTTGGTGCTTTGCACAACCAACATCCCAAGAAACAGGTCAGGGACCAGATGCTATTCACAGACATAGCATAAATATCTGGTTTAGATGCTCTCAGAGTCTATGTCTTGGAACAGTAAACACACATTCACCAAGGAACATAAGGGCCATTCTCACAGTACGTTTGAGTTACTGTTGTCTGGCAAGACATTCCCTCTATATATTACTTTCATGAGTGATCCACCGGCATCCAACGGATTGCGTAACACACATGTCCAGGGGTTCCCTGGCATTGGCAGAAATTTCACAAGATGAAGGTGGTCCCTTTGGGAACTGGGAGGTGCACAGAAAACATAGGTGTGCTTGAAAAAGGCAGGTAGGTATACAGGTCACAAGGATAGAGTCACTCAGTGCCCTGAGGTCTATCTGTATCTGTTTCAGATATCTGTTTCTATCTATCTATCTATTCCACTTGCCTCACCTGTGTGTGGGTGTAGAAATGAATGTACATAGACATGCATGTATAGGACTCATATGCAGTTAGAGTGCACAATCATGTTAAAGAGCACTGATGCTGAGCAACTCTCAACAGCCTTGCTTCAATACCTGCAATTCCACTCAAAAAAGCTCCACTCAATGCCTCCTAAAGACAAAGATCCCACACCCAGGGGATAGACCACAGACTGTAAGGAAACAACAGAATCAGCTGAAATGCCCTCACACATGGACATAGGATTGCATTCTATTCCCCAAAAAACAGAGGCTGACATGGACTTTCCTGTGGGCACCATAAATATCCAAAATAGACTCACAAATGTCCCTCAGAGATCCCCAAAGAAGGAGACAGAGTCAATGCATGCAAAGCTCTCTCTTATTTCTACATGCAGTAGCCATTCCTAGCCATAAGATCCAAACTTCCTCTTGTGTGCAGAGAAGTAAAAAGTGAAGACTTTTTCCAAGCTTCTTTTAAGAAAAAAAATCAGTGTCATTGCCCTCCTCAGGATGGAGGATTGTCAATCACCATGGGCATCACAGCTGAAGACAAAAATGAACCAGTAAATTGCAAAAGTGTGGCATTGTATTCTCTCTTGATCACAAATACCTGTCTTGATCTAGGGGATGATGGATCTAAGTTGTATAACTAAAGCATACTCCTGGCTACCCAGAGACAGGCTTTTGTCTTACTCTTCCTGCATCAACTGCCCGTTAACCTTCTCTTGAAGACTGGCTATGAGCTACCCAACTCTTGCGGAGAAAAGACATGCAACAAAGGCTTCTTCTATGTACGGGAGTCTGAACTTCCCAGTGGCTCCTCATCACCAAAACAGGATCACACCCTAAGCCCTTGGTGAATCCCGGGTGAACAGAAATTGGTCTTCAAGCAGCAGAGACTCCCTGTTTGATACACATGCCATATCTCAGTTCGATAAAGATGACAGTATAGAGTTTTCACTAATTTTGTTCAGCTTTCAAATAAAATATATATGGAATTCATCATCAATCCATGCACTGTGTGTGGCTACAAATGAGGAAATTCAGTGTATTCTGGTAAAGAAAAACTTACGATACCATATGGGGTTATCATTCCTTCCCTCCATTGCACATGTGTTCGGAAAACACAAAGGCTGTTCATAGTCGACAACACCTAGGCCTCACCCCCAAAGGACTATCGCGCTGGAAGAAGAACTTTTGTTACACGACTTCACCTCTGCCCCTGAGACAATGAGGATCCAGGCAAGTGTTACCTGCCAAAAAGCCTCCACTTCGGAATGAAGACCCAGGTCTGCTGGGTGCACACGCTCCTATTTCCAGGAGATTAATGAAGCCTGAGAAGGTACTGGCTTGGGCCACTCTTCCAGAGGATCACACCTGTCACAAAAACAGGCACCATCGCCACCAGTACACCTGACCGTCACTCTGGGATTCTGCTTAAAGGGCACAGTGGCCACCCTAGTTGGACACATTTCGGAAGGGCACAAACCTCCAGCAACAACTTGCTCAACGTTCCCCAGAGAGCCTATTGGAAAAACAATCTGGACATGATGCTTTTCAACACAGACCTATCAGCCTGCATGGTCCCGACTAAAAGAGTCGACTCACTGCCTATGTCCACATGGGGGTAGGAGAAAAAAGACATCCTGCCCTCCAAGAACACAACGCCAAGACCACAAACACCACCCCCGATTGACCTGCTACACAGAACCCACAGGGCTTCTCTGCAGTAACTTCCTGGCCTCTGGCAGATAAACAGCTACTGTGAACAAGTACTGTTCTCATGGCAAAAAGCAACACCAACTTCATAACCTCCAGAAGGACTACACGCACACAGGGACTCAGAGACCTACCGGTGACCTTACATCATTTCTCAGTCAACTGCTTGCAAATGAAGCTCTTCATAGAATTTACGACGGTAGGAAGGCCAATTGCTCAAGACAGCTCAACCACTCCATCTTTCCAAGTGCAAACAGGAAGT
>CAUYQG010008802.1:0-16369 GCA_963574415.1 Tarsius wallacei
ACTAATTTTTTTTTTTTTTTTTTTTTGTAGCGAAAAAGTCTTTCTATGTTGCTTAGGCTGGTCTCGAACTTATGGGTTTAAGCAATCCTCTAAACTATGCTACCCAAAGTGCTGGGATGACAGGCACCAGCCACCTCACCCAGCTTGACAGATGTATTTTTAACGAACAGGGCATTTTGTATTCATTCAATCTCATTAGGACCTTTATGCTCTCCATTTCATATGGATATAAACAGGATCAGAGAGGTTTGCCCAAGGTCAATCTCAGCTTTTACTAGTTATATGTAGTCACAGACATAAACCATGAGCAGTAAGGGTCAAAACCCAGCCTCTATCTCACATGATTCCCTCCTCTCCCTATTCCTAGTAGATAGATGTTGTTATTCTTACTTTACATAGAAACTGATGACCAGAGATTTAGGTAAGTGGCCCAAGGTCACACAGCTAGTAAGTGACAATCTCAGAATTAAATGGTTGCTCAGGCTGCAACACCAATGCTGTGTCCACTTGAATTTTATGGGAGATCTCTTCCCATACAAATAAAACTTTCCATTTAGATAACAATACAAATAATCTGCATGAAAAGTCTGTTCTGTTCTGATGTTAACATCTTAGTCTGTGGAAACAAAGCATTTCACAGACACCCAATAGAAGCAATGAAAACATCTCCCATTGTCTTTTTGGTGATGTGCTCCTAAGAGGAAAACCAATGTGCCAGCAAAGATTGGCCCCAAGCACAGAAGCTATATGAAAGAACAATGTTTTAAAAAAATAAGGCATTATAAGCAGAATACAAAATTATATATTCACTATGATTACCACTAAGAATGACATGCAGATGCATGTAGACAAAGGTTGGAAGGGAAATGCAAAAATTAAATCAGATTTATGACAAAGAGATGGCTTACTTCTCTTTCTTGAAAGGGTATTTAATGTTTTTATCACATTTTTGCAATAATAAAGACTTTGATATAATGTGTAGATATTCATAATCTGAAATACAAAAGATCTCCCTACAAGGGAACAAGTCTAAGCTGCAGCTGTTTGAGTTCCTAGGGATATTACTGCTTGGTTGACCATGTTTGACCTTGACCAGTCCTGTTAGCGGTCACCATAGAAATAGACAAGAAGAGAGAGAGGAGGGAGCTGTCTTTGGTGCATGGTGAGGCAGTTTGGCTGATTGCTTGTTACTATAACATTTTGAATGCAGACTCTAACCAACATTTCCACTTTCTGTAGAGCCTTGTCTTCGGATCAGAGTCAATTAAATTCCGCTGAGTTCATGGAACACCTACTATGTGTTGGGCCCCAGAGATACAAAGACTAATAGGACAAGTCCCTGCCCTGTGAGAGCTCATATCAGCCTCAGTTCTGGGCAGTTTTTGGAGCCTGTGGAAGATGAAGCAAGATACACTCCCTGCCCTCAATTGGAAAGGCCTCCGGGTAAGAGGCCTGATCACTGAATTCATCAACTTACTCTCCGACCCGGAAACACAATGCAGAGTTCCTTGTGGATGCTCAGGACACATGCGCTGTGTCCAACATACTAGTGCCAGGCAAGCGCTGGGCACTCTATAGATATTCATTGAACTAATCTCACCACTGCCTTGCAGCTAACTCCTGCTGACTGGCTGCATGATCTAGGGAAAATCTCCTGCTAGCTCCCCTTCTGTGCACCATTCTCAATAGGGCTCAATTAAGAGGCCATGGATGTATGCCTGTGCCTTATTTTTATAAGGCCAAGCTTGGCACATGAATTGCTGTTGGTTGGTGGGGTTCAACTGGGGCCTGCTGAGTTAAATCAACTTGGCTCATCATTGGAAGGCTCCACTCTAACTTCCACTGTAGAAGGCTACTGTGACCCCTTACAGGTTCACAGAAGGGAACTGTGGAAAGAAGCCATTGCAAGGCCCATGTCATGAATCCAAACTGCCTCTGACTTGCCTCCCTTCACCTGCTCCCTTCTTTGCTTTCACATCTTGCCTCCCTTGACAGTGCACCAGAGAGAGTAAAGAGAGGCTGGTGGGGTCTTGGGTCTCCAGGGAGGACTGTCTTCCCAGGACTTGGTCAGATGAGCCAGGAAGCCACTTTCAGATGCAGATGTTGGCCTGTTTACACTTTTCTCTCCTGTCTCTTTCTCTCTCTCCAAACAGAAAGTCAAGACACAGATTTATTAAACTTCTTTAACTGCCAAAAAAAAGAAAGTCAAGATCCAAACTACTACAAAACTCTAAAATAACAGAGCCCATAGTGTACCTTCTAGGTCCTCTCCAAATCTTGCTGAGTAATTCTTTAGAATTTTTTTTTGGGGGGGGCCACTAGATGCACAGGACTATTAGGAAATGAGGACTATTAGAAAATGATATATGTTATCTATCATCCCTGGGATGCAGGGACTCAGAGTTTGCTGAGTATATTGAGTATCCACAATGAAGTCTGCTCTGTGCTTCTGAGGGGAAGAATGGATGGAAGGTGGATGGATAGTGAGTGGAAGAATGGAAGGATGGAAGGATAGATGGATGGATGGATGATGGATATATAAATGGATAGATGGGTGGATGGGGAGAGTGAACAGATGGATTGACGAATGGTGGATGGAAGAATGGATGGATGAATGGATGGGTGGATGGATAGATGATGGATGGATAAATGGATGGATGGATGGATGGATGGATGGGGGAGAGTGAACAGATGGGTTGATGAATGGTGAATGGAAAGATGGATGAATGAATGGATGGATGGATGGATGAATGGATGGATGGATGGATGGGGGGAGTGAACAGATGGGTTGATGAATGGTGAATGGAAGGATGGATGAACAAATGAATGGATGGATGGATGGATGAACTGATGTATAAATGGATGGATGGACGGACGGATGGGTGGGTGGATAGTAAGGCACTGCATCAGCGCACAGATGCACGCACTAGGAAATGAGAGGAGAGTTTAATCAAGAACTATTTATAAAGCAGAAGGAAAGGCTTAGGGAAATCAACAAGAGATGGATGCAGTTACCTAAGGCAAGAAACAGAAGGAGCAGTTATCCCCTAGTCCCGAAGGGGCAAAAAGAAAAACTGATTACTAGAACCCAAAGAGAGGAGCTAACCAGAGCAGAAGTGTCTGCCTGGTAGAAGGAAGCAGCCAGATCAGACTAGACAGGACCTGACCCCAGCACCTCCTGTTCTCCAGTCTTCAACGGGGGCCTCCCATTGGTTGAACCTAATAAGGAATTAGAGGGTAAGGGATCCATTGATACTGGTGACATGGGTCAGACTCCCTGATTGAAGAAGGGTAGGAACAGCCCTGGAGGGGCACAGCACCTGTGCCTGATCTAGAAGGAGAAAGAAGTCTTGGTCTAAGAGTCAGAAAACCTGAGTTCTATTCCCAGGCTTGTCCCTGACTCTATGATGGTGGGCAAGTCACTGGTCTGCTCTGAGCCTTGGTTTCTCCATCTAGAAAATGACAAAGTTGGACCAGAGATGTCCACATTCCTGCCAGACCTAACACACTGTCTTCTACTGACACAGCTGAAGATAAAGTAACAAGGCAAAGCTATGATTGCCATTAGGCTTCAGGGAAATGTAAATCAAAACCACAATGAGACACCACTTCACACCCACTAGGACACATCAAAAGACAGCTCCAGATAAGAAAGACAGAAAATAATGTGTTGATGAAGATGCAGAGAAACTGGAGCCCTCACACATTCCTGGTGGGAATGTTAAATGGGGCAGCCTCTCTGGAAAACAGTCTGGCAGTTCCTCAAAAGGCTAAGCATAGTTACACATGACCCTGCAATTCCACTGCCTGGTATATACCCAAGAGAAATGAAAACACACATCCATACAAAAACTTGTACATAAGTGCTCATGCTCATGGCAGCATGATTCATAATTCATTATGGATAAATATGATGTGGTATACCTACACAATGGAATATTATTATTATTATTTGAGTTGGAGTCTCACTCTGTCACCCAGGCTGGAGAGCAGTAGCATGCTTCTCGGCCACCACAGCATCAACCTGCTGGGCTCTGGCGATCCTCCCTCCTCAGCCTTCCAAGTAGTCGGAACTACAGGTACGGGCTACCACGCCCAGCTAAGTTTTGATTTATTGTAGAGACAAGATCTCGCCAGATTGCCCAGGCTGGTCTAGAACCCTCGGGCGCAGGCAATCCACTCGCCTCGGGCTCCCAAAGTGCTGAGATTACAGGCTGAGCCACCAAGCCCGGCCACAATGGAATATTAATAGGCAATAAAAATTACAACAAGGATAAACCTTGATGATTATGCTAAGTGAAAGAAGCCAGTCTCAAAAGTCTACATATTTAGTATTATTATATATAATATCCTAATATATTCAAATATATCTGATAAATAAATAACATACATAAACACATATTGACCTGTGTATAAATAAATGTTTGCTTAATGAATAAATGAAATACGTGAATGAAAACTGAGCAATTGATCTTACAGCCCTGGTGCTGGAGAGATTAAGCCCTAGAGAGTCTGCCTTCACCATCAGTTGTCAGTGAAATGGGACACAGCATCCCTGAGGAGTTATTAGAAGGCCTCTGGAGCTGCCCAGGGTTGGGGGACACATCCACAGGCATTAAAGGGCTATTTCAGACCCTCAGTTCAGCAGAGGTGTCTTCCAGGTAAGACTTCATATGGAGAAGAGATTCCACCCTCACCAAAGACTTTGAGAGTCAGCGATCCAGACGGACTTTGACCCCACTTTCCACCCCAATCCCCTGTGATTTTAGCCATTCATCCTCCACCAAGGGCACAGTCTAAAGTGGCTAGTCACTGTCACCCTTCCATTTGCTTCAAACACCCATCATCGATAGTCTCACATCCACTCCAGTTCCCAAAACAACCTCACTGCCAAAATAAGTCTGAAGGAACCATGACTCGGCAGCATCTTCCAAGCCCCCAGCACATTTGCTTAAATGCCTCTACCAAGTGTACGTGAAAAAGGAGGTGTTGGGATGTCAGAGGAGACAGGAGAAGAACGAGGATACATAGAAAGCACATTACTGCTGCTCAGCCCTGGAGAGAGGTGAAGTGGAGAGCACAAAGCTCTGGCCCCAGCAAGTGATCGGGAACTGCGTGTTTACCAAGTTACAGACTTGCTAACCACCCCCAAGGTGGTAGCTCATTTTATCTTTGCAGGATCCCAGGGAGGCAAGTCCAGTTTCCAGATGAAGAAGTGCGTGTGTGGAAGGAGTAGCTGTCAAGGTCACCCAGTGACATGGGTGCAGCTGGCGTCAGGGCCAAAGCTCGAAGCTCTTGTTGGCACAATGCACTTCATTTCTTCCCTGCCCCCACTCCATGTGCTGCTTCGGGGCCCAGGCTGAGCCACCGAGAGGTTGCCATCTGCAGCACCCACCTGGCCTCCTCAATGTCTAGTGTCCTGTGACTGTGACGGGTCAAGAGAAGGACCTTCCATAAAAACCTCACGGGAACTGAGCAGGCCTCACTGGGCATGGGAAATAGCTCTCCCTATGGCGTCACCGGTCACTGTTGCATCTGAAGAGGAAGGAAATCCAGATGTCTGCTATACATACTGCACATCTCAATTCAGAGTAGCCACATTCCAGGTGTTCAACAGCCATCGCCATCTGTGCTTAGTAGCTACCATGTTAGAGAGTGCATTTTGAAATGAAATTACAAAATAATTTTTTTTTTTTAATTGGAGTCTCACTCTGTCGCCCAGGCTAGAGTGCAGCGGCACGCTCCCAGACACCGCAGCCTCGACCTGCTGGGCTCAGGCCATCCTTCCGCCTCAGCCTTCCAAGTAACTGGAACTATAGGCACGTGCTACCACGCCCGGCTAATTTTTTGATTTATTGTAGAGATGAGGTCTCGCCAAGTTGCTCAGGCAATCCACTCACCTCAGCCTCCCAAAGACTGAGCCACCGAACCCAGCTCACAAAATAAATTTTTAAAAATAGGCTGGGCTCATTAGCTCAGCCTGTAATCCCAGCACTTTGGAAGGCCGAGGCAAGTGGATTGCCTAAGCCCGCGGGTTCGAGACCAGCCTGGGCAACTTGGTGAGACCTTGTCTCTACAATAAATCACAAAAACTAGCCAGACGTGGTAGCATGCGTCTGTAGTTCCAGCTACTTGGAAAGCTGAGGCAGAAGGATTGCCTAAGTCCAGCAGGTGGAGGCTGTGGTGGCCGTGAGTTTGCCGCTGCACTCCAGCCTGGGTGACAAGAGTGAGAGTCCAACTCAAAAAAAAAAAAAAACTAGATCCTAGGACTCCAACTCCATTGATAATGATTCTATTAGTCTAAGTTGGACCCAGGAATCTATTTTAACAAGCATCCCAGGTGATTCTGGTCATGCTAGCTCTAATCTACACTTTGAGAAAAACCACTCTCAAAGGCTGCTCAAGCAGCCTTCCAGGGAGTCTAACTTTCCCACAAGAAAAAGCACCTTGGACTGACCCTAGCGAGTAGGACAGTAACAGTTATTTTCTGTGGAAGGTGGAAGATGAGAGACAGAGTAAGGGACAGGAGGGATAGGTGGATGATCAGAGCTCAGCCTTCATCCATCCTTCAGATTTTTCCATCAAGGGATCTAAGTTCTCAACTTGTAAGAGAAAGGCCTCTCCTTCCCAGTTTCCCTACATGGTCCTAACAAGAGAACCACCCAAAGAGAGTCACAGATGATCTCTTTTATTTTATTTTATTTTTAGTTGGAGTCTCACTCCATCGCCCAGGCTGGAGTGCAGTGGGGCATGCTCACAGCCACCCCAGTGTCGACCTCCTGGGCTCAGGCAATCCTTCCACCTCAGCCTTCCAAGTAGCTGCAACTACAGGCATGCGCTACTGCGCCTGGCTAATTTTTGATTTATTGTAGAGATAAGGTCTTGCCAAGTTACCTAGGCTGGTCTCAAACTTGTGGGCTCAGGCAATCCTCTTGCCTCACCCTCCCAAAATGCAGGGATTACAGGCTTGAGCCACTGCGCCCAGCAATGACCTCATTTTAAAAATCCTAGTTTGAATAACCCCACTCTGGCAAATGTCTGTTTACCTAGTAACAATACATACTATTTATTAATGATTTACTATGTTCCAAGCCTAAACACTGTACCTGCATTTACTCATTAAGTTCTGAGACCAACCCAGCAGGTAGATATTTTTACCCTCATTTTATCACCAAGTAGCTCTGATCATCCATCTGTCCCTCCTGTCCCTTACCCTGTCTCTCATCTTCCACCTTCCACAGAAAATAACTGTCACTGTCCTACTCACTAATGGCAGAGCCACTGTGATGTACATCCATGGGACCCTGGATGCAGTGGTGTCCACGTCCGTAGCACCCCCTCTAGTTCTGCAGGGCACAGCCTTTATAGCTGTACATACTGGTCCCAGCATTGTGAGTCATAGAAGTTCGGTAACTTTTCCAGGGTCTCACAGCTAGAACTGAAGCTCTGAAACCTCACAGATAAGGAAAAGGAGGAACTGTATAATAAGAAATGTCTATGACCCCGCTAGGAAGGAAAATGAACCAACTTGGAAATCAGTATATTTAGTCACACAAGGACAGGTAAGGATGAGAGGTCAAGAAGTCGCACGTCCTAGTGATTGATTATACCAAGCGACAATCTCCCAAGTCTTCCTGGACAAGACCCAAGACTGCCTCCCCAAGCCATGTTACATGATAGTGGAGAATAAAGCCTCCAAGCTCTTCTTCCTCACTGCATTTTTTCCCCAGTGTAACAACCCTAAGGCCAAGCTTCTTGCCTCTGAAGTTCCGAGGTAGAATTGCACTCTGTACAGTACTTCTATAATATGTAGTGTATATCACACTGTCCCTTGTATTAGAATAATTTTCTGTGGGTAACCCCTTTGGGTTCCCTCCCACTGTGGGAGCTTTTCTGTTCTCTCAATAAATTCTGCTTTAGGTCAGGCGCGGTGGCTCACACCTATAATCCTAGCACTTTGGGAGGCCAAGGTGAGAGGACTGCCTGAGTTCACAAGTTCAAGCCCAGCCTGGGCAACTTGGTGAGACCTCTCCTCTATAAAAAATCAAAAAATTAGCCAGGCATGGTGGCATGTATCTGTAGATCCAGCTACTTGAAAGGCTGAGGTGGAAGGATCACCTGAGCCCAGCTGGTCGGGGCTGCAGTGGCTGTGAGCAACGTGCTCCAGAGTGATTCTCCAGAGTGATTCTCTGACTCAAAAAGTAAATAAATAAATAGATCCTGCTTAAAAAAAAAAAAGAAGAAGAATTTTCTGTTTCCTTGCCAAGTTGATAAGCTGCTTGAAGGCAGGGACAAGGCTTTACCACACTTTTGTCTCCCAACTCCTAGCGCCATGTCATACATATAGCTGAGCTTCTTCGCTTGCCTCCTTGGCTCTTCCTGTGTCAGGCATTAAGCTTCCTGCCTCCAACCCTTAGTGGGAAAGACCTACAAATAATGATAATGTGGTGATTTATGCAGAAACTTATAGAGGGGAGCACAGGTTCGCAGTGGAGCCAGAGAAGGCGGGCGTGACTTAGTCTGCTAGGACCAGTGAAAGTTGATAAAATGAGCCAGGCAGAGGAGAAGGAGGGAGTATTTTAGGCAGAGTAATACCTACAAAGTTAGGTAGCACCAACAGAGTGACGTTAGGCTGTAAGAGAGGCGAAGAAGAAGAAGAAGATTTGTGGTACCCCAAGTTGTTTAGTGTGGCTAAAATTTTTTTTTACTTGGACTATGACATCAATGGAGGAGGCTAGGGTAGGGGTGAGAGAAGCATAGGAACTCTGGCGCCAAACTGCCTGAATGGTCCAAATCCCAGCTTTGCCACTTACCAGCTATGTAACTTTGAGCAAATTACTTAACCTCTCGAGCCTCAGGTCCTAATCTGTTAATGGGATGCTAACAGCACCTACCTTTGGGGACACGTATGATAATTAAATGGCTTACTACTTATAAAGCACTCAGAACAGTGCCTTTCACGTAGTATAGTAGTAATAACAGTAGCTATATTACACACACACACACACAATCAAAACCCCATTGTTCTCTTTCTCACTTCTTGCTTTTATTCCATGCCATGCAAGTCTTAATCAATCACACCTCTGAAACGAACAACAACAAAAAAAAACCATCCTCTTCTGCCTCCACTTTGAGTCAAAGAACTATGACTTCTTTACTGGATTCTTGCAATAGCCTCCTAACTGATCTTCCTACTTCCACTCTTGCTCTAACACAATCTGATCCACAGAGCAGTCAGAGTGATCCTTTTCAAAGGTAAATCAGATATCACTGCTTAAAAATCTATGGTCTTGGCCAGCACAGTGGTTCACACCTGTAATACCAGCTCTTTGGGAGGATTGCCAAAGCCAGGAGTTCAAGACCTGCCTGGGCAAGATAGTAAGACCCCATCTCTGTAAAATAAGATAAATGAAATGAAAGAAAATATATTGTCTCATCACACTTTATACTAGCGACTTAGAATTCTCCTTCCCATGACCTAAAAGGATAAGACCTAGCTCCCTGCTACCTCTCTAACTCCATGCCATGCTGCCCTTCCTCTTACTATGCTTCAGCCTCTAGCTGCCTTGAATTTGACAAGTTTCTCTGACTAGAACCTTTGTACTTGCTGTTTCCTGTCTTCCCCGCCACTTTACTTGTTTGTCTCCTTCTTGTCTTAGTAGAACCTAGCTGGAATATCAGAGGACTTGACTTTAGCTTGTTATTCATGTAATAGCCTCCCTGGTTTCTGTGACTGGATAAATGTATTTCCTTTTGTTTTCTTTCCCCCCCTTCATGCCCCCCCTCCACCAATGTAAGCCTCTGACAGCAGATATATGGACTTTTTCATTGCTGTATTCTCAGTACCTATAACAGTAAATACCCCAGCTCAATACAGTAGACACTCAAATATTTATTGATGTTATATTAATTAGAAGAGTAGGAAAATAAAGGAGACTGCTGCCAAAAATTGAGGCAACTGGGCCAATTAGGCTTTTGTAGTAATCCAACGAGAAATGATAAGTCCCTGACAGTGGTTTTCAACCTTGCTTACACATTGAAATCAACTGAGGAGCTTCATTTATTATTTTTATTACTTATTATTATTATTTGAAAGTGAGAACGCAGAATTTACTGAGAGGACTGAAAAGTTCCCACAGTGGAAGGGGACCCAAAGAGGTTGCCCATTACTTATTATTTTTATTTTTTGAGTCAGAGTCTCATTCTGTTGCCCAGGTGAAGTGCAGTGGCAAGATCATGGCTCACTACAACCTTGACCTCAGATAATCCTCCTACCTCAGCCTCCCGAGTAGCTGGGACTACAGGTGCATGTCACCACATCTGGCTAATTTTTCGTAGAGATGAGATCTCGCTATATTGCCTAGGCTGGTCTCAAACTCTTGGGCTCAAGCAATCCTCTCACCTCAGCCTCCCAAAGTGCTGAGAATACAGGCATGAGCCACCATGCCTGGCCTGAGTTTTAAAAAATAATGATACCTGAGTACAACCCTCAGAAATTCTGATTTGTCTGGTCAGCAGAATTTTCTTAAGTGTCCCAGAGGATTCTAACATGCAGCCAAAGTTGAACACATTGGCCTAAAGGCAGAGGGTGATATACAAGATAGAGTACAGTCATATTTAGAGGGTATAACAACCAGGATTGTGGGTTCATTATGTATTGGAAGTGACAGAAAGGAGATGCCTGGGAGGAATCCCAGATTTCTGGCTTGGACTGGGTGAATGAAAGAAGCAAGCTCTGAGGAAAATATAAAGTACATCTGGATGTCTGAGTGTGAAGTGACTCTGAGATTCGAATGGAGACGTTCAATGGGTACTTGTTTAGATTTATGTTAGCCTAGTGAAGACTAAGAAATCCCTCTAATTTTTAGGACAAGAAAACCAGAAAAGGCATCTCTGGAAATTGTACAGAGTGTAAGACCATTTTCATTGTGCACAACTTCTTTATTCAAAACCCTCTTTCAAGCTGATGCCCCATCTGTGCCAAAATGTTGTTTAACATGCTGATATATTTTCAAGAAGGATTACATTATGATGGGCACTGTTCCATAAATCCATTTAACTTAGTATCCTTGTGCTATCTGTGGACTTAAAGTATTCTATACGTAATATTGCTGGCAGCCTTCAAGCAGCATTTAAAGGTATATGTAAACAGCTTTAAAACTTCCCATAAATGAAAGTAAACAGACAATTACCTCCTTTAAGATTCATGGTCAAGGATGCTTAGACCTCAACTGCCTAGCTTGTTCAATTTTCCAATTGGTAAACACTTACTGGGTTACTAAAGATACTAATACATTATGAAAAACCATGGCTCCTTGGTTTGCTTCTAATTTAAATTAGACAGACACACTAAAACAAAAATTGAGAGGGTGATATATTTAGTTAAGTAACAGATGGCGAATGGACATTCTGTCCAGCATCTATCACATTTGTTTCTCAGTATTCCACTGAAGAGTGATGTAAATCTTGAAGAGAAATAAAGTAGGAGGATATGGACCAGGCTCAGACTAAACTTGTTTATGTAACTAAGAATTTAAACCAAGTCTTGAGTAGGTTAAAAAATTCAAAGGGGGTATGGCTGGCTTAATGGATATGAGGAGATGGAACGAATAAAGCTGGATTAAAGCAATTCAGAATGTATTAGAGATCAATGAGGACTGAAACGGTAACTCTGAATAAGTAATGACTTGTGAAATAGCAAAACATGAAATAAAAGAGGCGAGTGGAAAGTATTCTCCAAACCCTCACACAGGGTCTTGCTGTGGCTAAATGCTGCTCCTAGCAGCCCCTGCGAAGACTGAAGCCCATGAGAACTAAGAGAGGACAGCTGCGGACGTGCAGGGTGCTGCCGTCCTCCGGGAGGGGGCATTTTCCCGCCGAGAGCGGGGGAAAGCTCCCATATCCCGGCCCTTCTCTCCCCGGGACTGCCAATCAAGCAGGTGAACCGTGAGAGCACAAAGGAATGAATGACGCCGTGCCAAATGCCAAGAGCCGGGGTCCCCTCGTCTGGCATCTCCCTTCCCCTCGATCGCAGCTCCAGCCACCCCCCACCTGTCCTTGGAGGAGACGCTCTCGGGTTCACGTTGAGGAGGGCGGGAGACACCTGCCGCACAACAGCCCGGCCCGCGCGGGGCGAAGTCCTGCAGGCGGCAGGGGCAGCCGGCTGTCCTGCGCCGGGGACGAGCAGGGAGGCGGCACTCGGGGCCGCTGGGGTGCAGAGGGGCGAACGTGCGCGACGCAACGACCGTGTCTCGCCGCCGCCCGCCGCAGGCCCAGTGGGCGTGACGCCATGACGCACGCAAGCGGGCGGCGCGCCGGGGAGGGGCGTGGCGGGGCGGGGCGGCCGGGGGCGGGAGGAAGGAGTGGGAGGAGGAGGCGGGGAAAGTGGGGGCTGACGGGGGGGCGGAGGATGGCAATTGCGGCGCTGGTTCCCGGGAGCGGCCGTCGAGCCACAACTGCGGAGGAGTTTAGGGAAACGGCCGCCGGGACTCCTCCCCTGTGCGCCCCTCGCCCCAGCTGAGAGGCGCCGCGGCGGACCGGAGCGACCTTCCCCCGCGCTTCGTCCGGTTTCTTCGCCGCCGCGAAATGGGCCTGCTCGCCCGCCGCCCGGCGCCGCTGCCGCTCTGAGAAGTTAAAGGTACAGGCGGGCACCGGGGAGCCTGCGCCGGGGAGCGGGAGGGCAGGGGCGGCTCCCGTCTGCCACCCGAGGAGCTCGGGCCCGGCCGCTGCCCTTGCGCCCCTCCCCGGGACGGAAGTGTGTTCGGAAGTCCCGTGGGAATGGCGCCCCCTCCCGTGCCGAGCTCCGGGCTGGAGCTGGGGCCGGCGTAGGGGGTCAGGCCTCGGGCTGGTTCCGGGTCTCCCACCCGGCCCCGGCGCTGGCGCCCCCGGGGCCTCGCGGGCCGAGGCGGAGCGTGGGATCCGCCCCAAGCCCCGCTCTCCTGGCCGGGGTTTCTGCACCCAGCGGCCGGCCGGGCGCTGTCGTGACGGGCCCAGGCGGCGCTCCCCTCGAGCAGTCGGTCTCCTGCCCCTGAAGCTGGGGAGACCCGAGGGCGGCTGCCCGGGGAGGCGGCGGGGGCGGAGCGCATTCCTGACGGGTGAAATCTGCTCTAACGGGACCGATTTCCGGGCCTCGCTGCAAATTCGGAGCTGGGAACATCGCCCCCCGAGCCCTGCTGCCTGGGGCTCTAGGGAAGAGGAGCAGTGTACCCGGGAAGGTGCATCCGGGACAACTGCCACCCCCTTCGAAAGCAGAACACACACACACACAGGGTAGCTTTGGGGTGAAGTATGTGTTAATAGGGGTCTTCCGGGATTGTCTCCCTCATGCGAACCGTTAGGGTGTACTTGCCCTCCCCCAGCGAGTAATGCCACTACTTGTAATTTTCACTTTTTCTTGTTTTCTGAGTTTCTGCTGTTGCTCTTTTTTCCTCATTTCCATTAATGGGAAGAAGAAAAAGAAGTTTTAGGGTTCATTAACCCCCGCGACAAGGGCAGTAAATAAAAGAAGGAAGGGAGTGGTTAAGGCTCTGTGTGGCAGAGATAAAGGTTTAATATTTTCCCATTGGAGGTAGAAATGCACAAACGATGCTTTACTTTGCTTAATGTTTACTATTCAAAATGTTGCAGAATGTTCTGTTAGGTTGGTGTTGCAAAGGACAGCGTTTAAGTGCTGCTGCAATTTTCAAACCTGGGTGTTGGCTAGAAATGCTAGTTTTAAATGTTAGTAAACAGTGGAGGCATAAAGCAGTCCTTTTCCTTGATCGGTGGCCTTAAAATGTTTGTGATCTTTCCTTTTCATTCCACTTAAAAAAAAAAAATTGCTGTCTGTCTGGGGTTTTTTTTGTTTGTTTCTTTTCTTATTTGAACCTAGATCCATTGGCCTTCTTGGTTGTATGAAGTCTGACGGTATGCCCAAGTTTTATTTACAGTTTTGCCATTAACTGTCTTAATGCGCATTTTGCCACTTCTGCTTATAATTCAACCTATCACGTTATTTGCCTGTTTATGCTTCTTTAACACAGTTGTTTGAATTGAGTTAAAATGTAAATACTTCTTTATGAAGAAAATGGCACTGATCTTATTTTCAAGTGTTTTTTCCTTGCTATGTGCAATTCCATGGTAAGTATTTAGAAGTAAGTCTTGAGACTTATTAAAACAAATTATGCACGAAAAAACCCACTTTTAAAATTTGTTAATTTAATATTTTGTTTCTTAATATTCTTTTTTTAAATTACTGTATACAATTTAACTGCAGTTTATATTTTATATGTCCATGGAAGATATTTTAGTGTAATTACAAAGTGTCTTTCTGAGGGAAAAATTACATTTGGCAACTAATGTTAGCATATTTTTTCAGTATCTCAGGCTTCAGGAAGGTTCCAGTAAGATTAATTTTTAAAGCTGCAACTTTTTTTAGGCGTTGAAACACAACCCATTTCTTTGTATCCAAACAGAAGCTGCTTGAAAAATTGTTTCTCATTTAGGGGGTGCCTCAGTTGGTCACTAGTGTTAATATAAAGAATTATCCATTTTACTGTCATGCAGCCAATGTTGGAATTTTTTTAAAAATATAGACGATTTGTTAAATTTTTTTATGCCTTTTTACTTGACTAAAATAACTATACTGTTTTCTACATATGAGAGGCACTAAGATTCGTATCTGTTTTTAAAGATACTTCAGCATCTTAGTGGAAAGTAAATGCACTTCCCAAATTTGAACATAGGTGAAGTCACAAAGCAATATTTTTGCGGTTGTGAATGTAAAACACTTTGGGTTCACCTCTTTTTTAGGGGATTGGATTGAAGGCTACTGTTTCTTATGGTGTTGTTAGATGGAATTAAATATGGGTAATGAAGGCATTTTTTTTTTCTATTTGAATTGCATATTATGGCAAGTTCTGATTTTATCTTGACTACTTAGATTCGTCACAGAAATTCTTTGGTTTTTCTCCCCCACTTTTTTTTTTTTTTTAAATCTGGAGGGCACTGAGGATTGAGAAATGTAGTTTTCTGAAATTTCCAAGAGGTAGAAAAAAGGCAAAATATTTGATAAAATGTAAAAGCCCCTAGTTCAAGTACTGGACCCAGGGTAAACTAGATACATTTTGTTACATTTACATCTGAGTCACTCACTTATTATATCTTCTCTACTCAGACTATACAGGAGAGCTTATAGAATTGTTATTTGTTTTTCTGATGTTATTACCAAGTGATTGTCAAATGCAGGCTGGTTTCAGACTGACTAAGCATATGCTCTTTTAACTTTTTTTTTTTTTTTAATCATTTAGGACAAGATAAAAATTAGGCCACCTTGGGCTGAAGGCCAAAGTAAAGCTGAATTCTAAATTTATATTTGATTGCATATTGCATTTTATTTGGCAAAATAGCACATCATAGCAAAGTAGTAGTTTAATAATTGTCAGAAAGCCTTTAAGCTGAAGCACTCCAGGAGTGCTTCAGCTTAAAGGCTTTGGTTTGACTCCTATTTAGCAAAATGTTAATCTGATTACTTGTGGAGAATAGCTAAATTTTTCTTCCTTAAGAAATATTTTTCTCCAACCAGGATTAATTATGAATTTTCTTTGGTCTCTTTTTTTTTCTTTTTAAGTCATGTCAGTTCTTTGTTGACAGAAAATGCATAACATCTAAACAACGTGTGTGTTACCACACCTGCACAGCTAAAGACTGAGATATAATATATTCCTTTGCTAAATGCATCTGTATTCCAGATGGGATATACTTCAACCAAAAAGACAGGGAAATTATTTTGAGTGTTTAATACTTGGGTTCTTCATTTATTGCTCAATAGCTATCATATATCAGTGATACTCTGTGTTAAAGTAGAAAAAAAGAACATCCTTTGATAAAGTAGTTTTTGCTTGTATTATTGCTCTCTTTGTCGCTGTCATTAACACCTAAAGAATTATTTTTATTGGTAACTTTTTTCTTAAAAGCTGGTCCAGAAAACTGGAGTTAGCCCCAGAAAATTATGTGCACTTAACATTTTTAACTTCTGTCCTACTCTGGAGACCCCTGAGGGTAAAAATAGCAGTTACAATGTGAATAGCAAGGAGGTTGCCACGTGAAGACTGTGGTAGAGGTGAGCTGTAAGGAGGGAGCCAAACTGATCAGAAGGAAGGAGCAAGAAGCTAGGAGAAGTAATGGGGAAGGTGATAGCATTAGGCTTCTGGATAAACACTGTATCACAAAAATAAACTGTCATTATTATGAATCTGTTGATATATGTTTTGTGATTTCTTTTTTTTTTTTTTTTTTTTATTTGGATTAAAAACAGTACCCCAAAGCTAAATTCCAGTGGAATCAAAATGGAAACCCACTTTGAAACATTATGGGAAATGGCAAACATAAG
>CAUYQG010008806.1:0-27102 GCA_963574415.1 Tarsius wallacei
CCAGACTGGAGTGCAGTGGCCGCTCCCGGCCACCGCAGCCTCGACCTGCTGGGCTCCGGCGATCCTTCCGCCTCAGCCTTCCAAGTAGCTGGAACTACAGGCGCGCGCTACCACGCCCAGCTAATTTTTTGATTTATTGTATAGATGAGGTCTTGCTTGCCCAGGCAGGTCTTGAAACCGCGGGCTCAGGCAATCCACTCACCTCAGCCTCCCAAGGGCGCAGGATTACAGGCTGAGCCGCTGAGCCACCGAGCCCGGCTTGGCTTGGGCTTTTTACTAAAACAAGAATTAGGTTTTTGCTCCTTGAACTAAGAGTCTTGACTAAAACACATTCTTCCCATATGTCCTGTCAACTAAACCTGTCCATCAGGTTGTGTTTCTGCATCTTGGCTGTGTTTACCTGAGGCCTGCCCAGTACTGCCTTTCTACACTGCTTTCTATTTCTCGGTATAATTCTCACATTCTTTCTTCCTCCTCACACTTTTCATTCTCATTATTCTCTAAACACAAAACGTTACGACTTCATCAAATGTGCAAGTTATGCTAGGTGCTTAACGGTAGTATTGGTTGAGCCCAGACCTTCAAGACCAGCCTAGGCAACTTAGCGAGAGCTCATCTCTACAACAAAAAAGATTAGCAAGGTGTGGTGGCACATACCTGTAGTCCCAGCTATTTGGGAGGCTTAAGCAGGATCGTGTTGGCCCAGGTCAAGGCTATGGTGAGCTGTGATCATGCCACTATACTCAAGAATGAGTGTCAGAGTGAGACCCCAACCCAGAAAATAAAAGCAAAGTTCTGTTCATCAGTGATGCCACTAAGATACAGAAAAGACCAGAAGCAGACTGGAAGAAGATATTTGCTCTTCTTCCATAGGATCCACATGAGAAGAAGGATGAGAACTCCCACAAAGATGATTAAGGGTACTAGGGACTAGCCCAGCAAGATACCCAGCTCTGAAACCTGAGTCTGGTACCCCTCCCCTGAACATGCTCCCTTACTACCTCCCCCAGAGGAATCCTTAAACCTAATGCCAAGGTATTCGTAGTCCAAGGACTTGGTAGCTTTAACTGAAAGGTAACCCAACCTCTGAGGTACATCAAGCATGAACCCTACTTCACCATATATTCTGGATCTTTTGCCAACCTTTGTAGGACACGCCACACCCCCATCCTCTGTGCCTAAGGTTCTCCACCTGGCTTTAGCATCTGCCCTGGATATCCACAGCTGTACTCATGAGCGTTCTGATCCACGCTCAGCTCTCCGAGGCTCCTCTCCTGGACTCTCCCTTTCTTCAGTCTCCCAGAACTTGTCCTTGATGTCTAGCCATCCCTTCCCATGTGTCAGGTTCTCCACTGCCCATCAGCCCCTCCTCCACCTTTATAAACTCATATCCATGGGCTTGAGTCCTCCATCCATATTCTCCTACTCCTCCTATGGGCTCTTGTCCTTTCCCTAAGATAATTCTCCCTTCACTCTAGGACTATTTTAAGATAGCTCAGGTCTCTTCCCTGAATCTAAATGTGCCTTCAGCACTCCCAGGACACTCACTAGCCCTTTTCCCAGCACAAGTCCTTTTGCCTTCTGCCCTGCCCCTGCTGTGGAACACATCCTGGACTTGGCAGAAGTCTAGTTTGCGAGCACAGTTCCTTCCTCAAAAAGTCATGTCTGAATATCCAACAAAAAGACCAGCTCATATGTGATTTTATTCCTTTATTGTTTTTAG
This sequence comes from Tarsius wallacei, assembly GCA_963574415.1. Taxonomy (NCBI): domain Eukaryota; kingdom Metazoa; phylum Chordata; class Mammalia; order Primates; family Tarsiidae; genus Tarsius; species Tarsius wallacei. Next base: position 1,724 of record CAUYQG010008806.1, read on the forward strand.
TTGACAAATAATAGTTGTATTACATTTATGGCACACAATGATATTTTGATACAAGAATACGATGTGGAATGATTAAATCAAGCTAATTAACATCCATGACCTCACTTATCATTTTTTGTGGTGAGACATTTGAAATTTACTCCTAGATATTGTGGATTGTCTAGTGACAGCACATTGTGGTTTTACTTTACCTTCATGAGCAATTATATTGGTACATTTTCAAGTACTGGCCATCTGATGATCTCTGGTGAAGTGCTTACATTTTCACTCCTTTTAATTGATTTGTTGTTTTATAACTCGAGGGATCCTTTTTGTTTTCCATGTGAGTTTGTCAGGTGGAGCAAATACCTTCTTCCAGTCTGCTTCTCGTCTTTTCTGTATCTTAGACATCACTTGAAACAGCATTTTGCAGTTTTGATGAAGTGTAACTTTTTACGTCTAATGTTTTTTGTGTACTAAGAAATCATTGTCTAGTCCAAGGTTGCGACAATATTCTTGTTTTCTTCTAGAAGTTCTATAGTCTTTTCTAAACACATTGCACCCACAGGGGGTCTTCTTGTAATAAGTCTAATAGCAACACTAATGGTAATGATCATAAGAACCATAGCTAATATTGAGCTTACACAATATTCCAGTTACACTGCCAAGGACTTCACATGTACCAAACATTTAATTTCCACAACAGCAGTTGTGGGTCAATGTGAGTATCCCTATGTACAACTAATGCACATAATGTACATTTGACACACAATGCACAAGGGTACTAAGCGGTTTGCCCAGTGTCTCACAGGAGTAAAGTAGAGGGATGATGATGGCAACTGGTAGGGTAAGTGCCATGACCAAAGGCTTTCTCACACATGTTACATTAGCAGGGTTACTCCCTAGGTGCAATGGAATAAAGATGGAATGGTATTGGTAGTCTTTTATGCAGTCATTAAACTAAACAGTAACAATGTCCACTCTGAATGCTGTGATCATTAAGAAAAAGTGATTTCTCCATTCTCCAAATTTGCCTCTAATAAGACTTCTGATATTCTGTAAGCAGAAGAGTGACGAATGAAGGCTTTCTTGTGTTAAACTGTATCATGAACTGTCATCCTCTTGTTGAGAAAGGAATGTATGTAGTTTAGAGGCCTTTGTACATTCTTTGTACAGTAATCCCCTTTTATTTGAGGGGGATACGTTGCAAGACCTCCAGTGGATACCTGAATCCACAGATAGCACTGTTTTTTCCTGTGTGTGTATATACATATACACTATATACTATATTTTTTTCTGTACATATGTATCTGAAGTTTAATTTAAAAGTTAGGCACAATAAGAGATTACCAACAATAACTAATAAAATAGAACAAGTATAACAATATACTGTAATAAAATTAATGTGAATGTATCTCTTGCAAAATATCTTTATTGTCATGTATATCTTAGCAGCCTCAGCCTATTATTTTTTCCCTTTCATTATTAAGTAGAGATTTTTCACCTTTCACTTACAAGGAAGCACTTTATGACTTCTCTTTGGCATATGTGAATTGCCAGCATTACTACTCTTGCGCTTTGGGGTCATTATTAGTAAAAGCAGGGTGACTTGAACATAAGCATTGCAATACCACGACAGTCAATCTGATAACCAAGACGGCTACTAAATGACTAACGGGCCGGGTAGCATACACAGCGTGGATGTGCTGGACCAAGGGATAATTTATGCCCCTGGCTGGTTGGGGCGTGACAGCACAAGATTTCATCACGTTACTCAGAAGAGCACGCAAGACTTACATATTGTTTATTTCTGGAATTTTCCATTTGATATTTCTGAACCATGGCTGCCTGCAACTGAAACCGTGGAAAGTGAAACCACGGTTAAAAGGGGACTACTGTACTCAAAAGGTTTTTCAACTGTTGTGAATCCTCTGGTGCTCTCTAAGATGGTTTGCATGATTACATGCCTTTCCACATTCTTTACATTCAAAAGATTTTGCCCCAGCATGAGTTTTCTGATGCTGTGTAAGCTGATGGCCATGACTAAAGGACTTGCCACATTCCTTACATCCATAGGGTTTCTCCCCTGTATGGATTCGCTCATGTTTAACAAGGCTTGACCCATAAATGAAAGCCTTCCCACATTCTTTGCATTTATAAGGTGTTTCACCAGTGTGAATTCTCTCATGTTGAGTAAGGTGATAGCCACAATTAAAGGCCTTCCCACATTCTGTACATTTATATGGCTTCTCACCTGTATGAATTCTCTCATGCTTAACAAGGCTTGAACCCCAACGAAAGGCCTTCCCGCATTCCTTACACTCATGAGGTTTCTCACCAGTATGAATTTTCTGATGTTGAGTAAGATAATTGACTCGAGTAAAGGCCTTCCCACATTCTTGACATTCATAGGGTTTCTCACCTGTATGAATTCTCTTATGTTGAATGAGGCTTGAACCACAAATAAAGGCCTTCCCACAGTCTTTACATTCGTAAGGTTTCTCCCCACTATGAATTCTCTTATGCTGAATAAGCTTATACACACGGCTGAAGGTCTTCCCACAGTCTTTACATTCATAGTCTTTCTCACCAGTATGAAATCTCTGATGCTGAGTGAGTTCATCACCACGTCGAAAGGCCTTTCCACAGTCTTTACATTCATAGGGTTTTTCACCAGTATGAATTCTCTTATGAATAACAAGGCTTGAGCCCCATCGAAAGGCCTTCCCACAGTCCTTACATTCATAAGGCTTCTCACCAGTATGAATTTTCTGATGTTGAGTAAGTTGATTACCCCAACGAAAGGCCTTCTTACATTCTTTACATTCATAAGGTTTCTCACCAGTATGAATTTTCTGATGCTGACTAAGCTGATAGCCACGACTAAAGGCCTTCCCACATTCCTTACATTCATAAGAATTCTCCTTACTATGTCTCTGTTGTCTAGAAGATGTACTTTCTCTATTTGAAGGCCTTTTTACATAGCTGATTACCATTCGGTTGACATATCTCTTTTTCGAGCGCCGTGGTTCTTCAAGTGTACCTTCACATATCCAGTTATGGCCAAGGGACTTCCTTTTTCTTTCTGAATTCCTTTTGGATAAATTTATTCCATGGATATTTTTTTCTGTTGGTAAACCCTTAGCCTCATATGATGACTCTAAATCTGGAAGAAAGTAACATTTTGTTTGTTTCCTTTAAAGGATGATATACAAACCTAACCACAACCCAAAAACTTGTCTAGTAGAAATAAAAATTCCTTAGTAGAATAAATGTGAATCACCTAGGGCTCTTGTTAAAATGTAGCACCACAATACTTAATGGGGATATATTGGACGCATTCATTCTAAAGTCAAACATGAAAAAAGTCCTATTTCTTACCAACTGCTACATTAAGCAAAATAAATTAGAGGGGTATATCTCAAAAATGAAGATGAAAACAAGTATAATTTGTAGATGATGTAATGACACATCTGGAGAACCCAAGAAATATAGAATCACTATAAAAATAAGAATACGCAGTTGGATAGTTGTGTATAAAATATTCTGAAATTGGCTGGGTGCGGTGGCTTAAGCCTGTAACCCCAGCACTTTGGGAGGCCAAGGAGAGAAGACTGCCTGAGCCCGGGGGTTCAAGACCAGCCTGGGCAACTTGGTGAGACCTCATCTCAACAAAATATGTATGTATTAAAAATTAGCTGAAGCCGGGCTGGGTGGCTCAGCCTGTAATCCCACGCCTTGGGAGGCTGAGGTGAGTGGATTGCCTGAGCCCGCAGGTTCGAGACCCACCTAGGCAACCTGGCGAGACCTCATCTCTACAATAAATCAAAAAAATTAGCCGGGTGTGGTAGCGCGCGCCTGTGGTTCCAGCTACTTGGAAGGCCGAGGCGGAAGGATTGCTGGAGCCCAGCAGGTCGAGGCTGCAGTGGCCGGGAGCGGCCACTGCACTCCAGTCTGGGTGACAGAGTGAGACTCCAACTCAAAAAAAAAAAAAAAAAAGTTGACCAGGCATGGTGACTCAAGCCTGTAATCCCAGCACTTTGGGAGGTCGAGGCAAGAGGATTGCCTGAGCTCAGGAGTTTGAGACCAGCCTGGACAATTTGGTGAGACCTCGTGTCTACAATAAATCAAAAAAATAAACCGAGTATGGTAGTACATGCCTGTAGTTCCAGCTAACTGGAAGGCTGAGGTGGAAGGATCACCTGAGCCCAGCAGGTTGAGGCTGTGGTGGCTCTGAGCACACCACTGCACTCCAGCCTAGGTGACAGTGAGACTTTGACTCAAAAAAGAAAAAAAAAATTCCTTGAAGTTCTAACATTCTCTCACTCATATGTCATAACTCACAATCCGAGCTGCATGGCATGCTGGGACATTCCAACCAGTGGGATCCATGAGCCAGGGCTTGAGAGTGACAGTGTTATGGAGAAACCAGCAGGCATATTAACTCCCCATGAGGAAAGGGTGTGCAGACAAATCAGTAAGTCCATGAGGATGTGGCCAACTCCAGGTGACTCTAGGTCAGCAGTACTCTCCAAGAGCAATGGGCACAGCGTGAGACAGTACGTCTCAGTAACACGTGTGTTTCCAGGATTACAAGTCAGGTAGGACTGTCAAAGTAGAAACATTGCAAGGAATGCCAAGAGTCTTAGCGGGAAAAGGGTAGAACAAACTTGGTGAAGGGAATTTGGATTGTAGTCTACCAGGCTGAGATTCAGGACCAAGATATACTTCCAGCGGGGAAGCTGCGTGGAGACAGAGAGCATCCCTGGTAGACCAACCTGACAGTCTGGTTATCCCTGGAAGCGGTCAGTGTGTGTGTGAGTGTGTGTCTGTTTGCTGGGGTTGAGGGATACGGGCAGGCTGCTGCTCAGTGCTCACAGAGACATCCAGGGCACTCTTTACCCTTGGTATATCGGTCATTTCTTTTCTTTTCTTTTTAGAAAGCAGAATTTATTGAGAGGACAGAAAAGCTCCCACAGTGTGAGGGGACCCGAAGGGGTTGCCATATCGATTATTTCTAAACTCCACTCACAATTGGGGAATATTCTTGTTTCTTTCCAGACTGGGTTTCATGGGTTTTAGAAATGGGCAAGGGTGAATCAGCAGAGGGTAGGACATGAGCAAGCAATGATGGACACCTGGCAATGGAAGAGGGAGCGGACTTCTCTGTGGCCACTTCAGAGACAGAACAGGGACTAAATGGCCATCATAGGGGCAGATTTGGCTCATTGTGGAGAAGAAGATTCTATTAATTAAAGCTACCTCCAGATGAATTCTTCATCACTTAAGTATTGAATTAGAATTGTCTGACTATCTATGAGGAATGAGGAATGCAGTTGAGGAATTCCTGTGGTGAGTGGAAAATTAAGAGCAGAAAATCAGAAAGAGTCAGTTCAACTGTGTTTTTGCTTTTTACCCCATTCTGGTTCCTTTTAATGAGTTAAACTGACTCACATAGGATGTACCAGGAGTGGGTAAAAACCAGGCTGTTAGTACACATATTATTCACTCAGATGACTTCTTTTTTGTTTCTTAAGCTCCCCTTCTGGGTTTCTGCCTTTGTCATTGCTCAGTTTCTTGAATTTTGATTTTTGTCACAAGTATCACTGATTTGAGGTCCCATTTTAGATGTTAAACACAGTCCAAGCTCAAAATTGCCCTGGACACAATTCTGATGCTCACCTCCTATACCTCATATTATTATCAAATAGAGGGCTGGCTATCTCCCATGGGACAGACTAGATGGACCTGTTCTCTGTCTCTCTCTCATTTTACTTTTTTAGAGATTGGGTCTTGCTAGGTTGCCAAGACTGACTGGAACTCTGGGGCTCAAACAATCCTCCTGCCTCAGTTTCCCAGGTAGCTGGGACTAGAGATCATTCCACCATACCTGGCTTAGATGGGCTTATTTTCAATACAACCATAGATTTGTTGCCAAGAGAGGGGAATCGGACAGAGTTCTCCACTGTCATGTCAATCTTTTGTGCAGATTCTAAATGAAGCAGAAAGTGACCTGAACTAACTGTGCTTCCAAAGGTACACTTTTCAAGAAGAGAGCATTTGAGGACAAAACTTAAATTAAACGAATGGAGAGAGCAAAATGAGCTGAGGTTATTTTGAGCAGTGGCTGAAGATGTACTTGAGAAGGGAGGTGACGGTCATAGATTTGTGCTCCCAGCAGCAGACCCTGTGTCAAGGATTCATGAGCAAGTGATTTGTTAAATAAATACTTCCAGGAGAAACTGGTAAGGGAGTGGGGGAGCAAGACAGGGAAAGGAAAAAAAAAAACTGAGCAAAGAGGAGAATTCTGGTACCATGTGACTTTCTTATTGCTATGTACCACAAACTAGTGGCTTAAACGATGATTTATTATCTCACAGTCTCTGATGGCCTAAAGTCCAGGCACAGTGTAACTGGGCCTTGGCACAGAGTCTCACAAAGCTTCAATCAAGGTATTATCTGGGGGCAGTCGTCTTGTTCATGACTGGAATCCTCTTCTAAGCTCACATGGCTGTTGAAAGAATTAATTCCATTGCAGGTGTAGGACTCTAGTGGCTTGCTTCTTCAGGGCAGGCAGGAGAGCATCTCTTTTATCTCAGGAGAGCCCAAGCCTTCTTTTAAAGACTCACCTAAATAGGTCTGGCCCACTCCAGAGAGCCTCCATTTCTATGAACTCAAAGTCAACTGATTATGGACCTTAATTACATCTGCCAAATCCTTTCACTTTTGCCATATAATATAATATAACCACAGGTGTGGTTTTTTGTCCTATTGACAAGTCCTGCATATACTCAAGGAAACTGGAGTATACAAGAATGTGGTCCACTCTCTGCCCTCTTAGAGTTATGCCTACCACAGGCATATAACTAGCCTCAGCATGATCCCATAGGAAGCTCTAAGAATTTGTGGAAACTTGGGGCAAGGTTGACTTTCATGTTCTGTCACTGGTCAGTCACTGATTCAGGACCTCTCCAGAGGATGTGCCCTCCCAGGCACTTTTGGCTCTCCACAAGTGTGGGCAGTAGCTTTAGTACCTCTCAGGCAGTTGTATGAAGAAAGTTGCAGGTACAAGTCATCGAGAAGAAAAGAACATAGAAGACAAGGGTGGAGCATATGGAAAGAATTAGGAATCCTAGAGGATCTGGGTAAAGCACCAACTATGGTCACTACTGGTCACTCATTCTAACAGTCAAACCTACTTGAGAGTCACTTATAGTTCCTGTCACAGCTCCTTCATGAGGGTGGTTGGTCACATTTCTGGGGATAAGTTTACCAGAGGAATATTGGTGAGATTAGCTAAAGCTCCCGCTGCTGAAGTTGGTTTTGAGGACATAGCTGATCTCCCTCCATTTGTTCTGCTCATTCTAGTTTCTCTCACCTTCAGTGAGAATTTCTTTTCTTCTGGTCTCGATGGCTGACCCAGAGAGCCTGAGCCCCTGATCATCAGATCTTTACCAGGCCATTTTGCCGCAATTGCTCACTCAAAGTTAAAGCTGGGCATGGGAGCACCAGGAATCGCCCCCTAGTGGATCCTTTGACACTCAGAGACGTTCTTCTTACCTAATTCTGTAGCTGCAACTTTACCCCCTTGTGATGAACAGAGTCAATTTCCCCTGCCAAGATAGTAACTCTTTTATTTGTCTTTTATTCTACTTCAAGAGGAACTCAGACTCAGTCTGTCTTAGGCTACTATCACAGAATACCTGAGACTACTAGATAATTTATAATGGTATAACAATCAGAAATGTTCTTACAGGTCTGGAGTCTGGGAAATCTAAGATCAAGGTATCAGTATCTGGCAAGGGCCTTCTTGCTGTACCATCACATGACAGAACATGGAAGGACAAAAAGGCCAAAGGGGACCAAACTCAACCCTTTATAGTAGCATTAATCCCACAGACTCAGTTACCTCCAAAAGGTCCCACCTCTCAATTCCACTAATATGTCAACCAAATTCAACATGAGTTTTGGAGGAGACAAATGTTCAAAGGATAGCAAACCCTATATGACCAGGTGGCAGTGGTAGCTTTAAGTTTATTAGTAGTCTGTTGATGTCTTATGGTGGAAACATTCCCATTCTGGCAACAAGTATATCCAGACTCACAGAACCTAAACTTCTGGAGGTAGACAAAGTGAATTCCCCAAGTGGGCCACTAGAAGTGACAGTAATGGTACTTCTTTTCCCAGTCTTCAGTTTCTGGGCCCCTGTGCTCTACCTATGTAATGGCTACTAATTTGAGGTATATGCCACCTCCTGAAGGATAATGACCCGATCTCGAAGGGTGTCATCTCCAGACTAGTGCCATAGTTGCATCTTTAAGAGCAATCCCATGCTCTATGAGGCCAGCCATGCTTCTGTGATGCAGTCTGTTGTATGACTAACGGATCTTGTGGCTATTGGCCCATGCTGTGACTCCCTGGCTGTTAGATGGGTCTCTTGGTCAGTGGTTTTGTTACGTGGGATCCCAAAGCATTGTGGGTGAATAAGTCAAACCCAGAGAATTGTCAGTCAGGATCAATCACTGCCCTTTCTGGGGTGGATAGTTGTACTCTGTTTTGAGGTACTTGCAACTGTGGGCCTGGCTGGTCTCTTAAGCAGAAAGTACCATATTGAGAGCTCAATGCCAGTCCATACTGCTGATAGACAAGACTTTTAGCAGCAACAATAGCTAAATCAACATCGATTAGAAGGAGTCTATGCTGCTGAACCCTGCATAGCTTTCATCTTGGCAATGGAAGTGGTCTACTCCTGCGCAGACAAGAAGGTTGTGTGTTGTCTGGAGAGAATTTACAAACAATAATCTAAAATGTCTACAAGTCAGTCTGCTTTTTGTTACTACTGTTTGTTAGGGTACGAACAGGATGACGGTAAATGGAGAGAGGTGTAGGGAGGCGCAGCACCGCTGGGGCTGGCAAGCCAGAGGTGTGTGCGGGCGGGCAACCCAGAGATCCGAGTAAATGCAAAGAACTGCAACACACAGAGGTAAGAGAAGAAAAGATTTATTTAAGAAAAATTCACCCCCCACAGACAGGGAGTGGGCCTACACTCTAGGTGAGTGTGGCCCCATCGCCCCCCGAGTCTTGGCTTAAATCCTTTCCTTGGAGATGTTGTTTGTGACTGCTGTGACTTCCTTATCGACCACCTGTAGATGTCTTGGAGATCCTGTGCCACAGAGACCCATTAATGTTTGTCCATATTATCATAGCCCCTACAGAAGGGTGTGACAAGGATTCTAATTCTGCCGTATCTTCCCAAATGACATTCCTTGGAGCTAATGGAGTGTGTACTTCCTCTTTATCTCCTAGACATTCCCAGTGGGTAGCTTCGGGAGATCTTTGACTTCCCTGTAGATAGAGCCCGTTCTACTGGAAGATTGAGTCCTCACCTGCTCCCCCGCTGAGCGGTCATAACTTTTGTAATTACACGTTTCATGACTTTTACAATCTTTGACTGATGTATGATATCTTAGGCTTTGTAAATTCCCTTTATTCTAGGCAAGCTTGATTGACACTATGAGATACCGCCAATGCCTGGCACCAGGAAGTTTGTTCCTGAAAAGACAAAGTCAGCAAAGTTAATTTTACGTAAAGTGTACATTTCTCCAAAAGCATAGCTTCTACTTTCTCATCATTGTTTTAAGATTTAGGAAGAAGGTAAAGAAAAATGCATTTCACGCTCTTGGCCTGTCCTTTCACTGTTCAGTGGCAATTCTAAACAATGTGAGTATTAAACTATTCCTCCACACTGGCATGGACTATTCCCACTGTTCTTCCACTCAACTTTGAACCTCCCTGCCCAAGAGTCCATGATATCCTTACTCCAAACCAAATCTCTCTCCACACAAAGTGGATGGTCAGATGTACTGCCTGAAACTCAGCCCACTGGGAGGATTGCCACTCATCACTGCCTTTCAGGACCATACTCCTATATGAAATTATAGTGCGACTGAGTCCATTTGTGGCTCACACAAATGAGCTGGCCCATCTACAAACCATTTCAATTTTGCCAACCAATATGGTAATTAAGTCCACCTTGTCCCTGGTAGTTAAGAGCTACCAGTTGGCCTTTACTATTCCAGAATCTTATCACCCCCATGACAGAGAACAGTTTTGTGAGTGGCACCTGGAGCTATCAGCCCTGGGCAATGGAGGGCCCCATAACCGAGTGTCTCAAGAGAGCTGGGCCCCCCTCATTACTACATTCCTTACTGCATAAGTGAAAGAATTGTCTTCTGGGCCCTTGCAAGGAATATAGACAGCTGGTGGGTCCACAATTTTTAAATAATAGACTCATTCTGACATGTTCTTTTCTCTGAGCCTTTTAATACCATCCTTAACACTGCCAAGGAATTGCTGGCATCTCCACCTCTTTTAATGTGGACCACTTCCCCCACTAAACTTCCAAAAGCCATCTCAACGGCCCATTAGGACTGGTTCCGTTGCCAGGACATGAATCCTGAGTCACAGGGTCAAGCCCTCATATTTTAAAATCCCCTTGATCCAGCTTAGTATAATGTCCCCTGCTCATTCCAGCACCCTCAGGATCCACTCCTGTACATAGCTGCCAAGCCTTCAAGCTCCTTTGGCAAACACTTTCTTTTTTTGGCAGAGCTAACATTTCCCCAATCAGGCCAGAGTGAGATTTGTCTCTCATTATTGGTCTAGTGGCCAGCATGGGAGGAGGCAGATGCTAGAAGACATCTGCTTTACTTGAGGCTTCTGCATAGTCTTCAGGCGAGGAGGTGGGGGCACTGTCCTCTAAATCCTTCTGTAGACCCAGAGGGTTCAAGATTTTCAAGTGCATTTTATTATTTTATTATTATTATTTTGAGTCAAGTCTCACTCTGTTGCCCAGGCTGGAGTGCAGTGGCGCGATCACGGCTTATTACAGCTTCAACCTCCTGGGCTCAGGCAATCCTTCCGCCTCAACCTCCTGAGTAACTGTGACTATAGGTGTGCACCACAAGGCCCAGCTAATTTTTTGATTTTTTTGTAGAGATGAGGTCTTGCTATGCTACCCAGGCTGATCTCAAACTCCTGGGCTCAAGCAATCTTCCCACCTCAGCCTCCCAAAGTGCTGGGATTACAGGTGTGAGTCACTGCCCCCCATCCCCCCACCTCAAATCCATTTCACTCAGATACTGTAATCCCAAATCTCAGGTTCACATTCCTTCCCTGACAAGGCCCTGCCTCTGGCCTAGAAGACCTGGTAAATTTGCAAATGCAGTCTTACCTGAAGTTCTGCTGCTCTTCCAATTAGTTGCTAACCTGGTCTCTAGTACAATGTGTCCTCTGATTTTAGGAAATGAATGTTTTAAGTGGTGCTCAGGAGGCTTTCTGACTCACATCTGAGTTTGTCATCTCCTTTCAATGCATCATTGTTCCTCAGAAACAATCAACCAGTTTCACAGTCCTGTTAATTACCATTTCCCTCATTCTTCTCAAACAACAGAGGCATTACACGAGCCAGTGCCTCCCCTTTGGTGGCCCATTCCAAGTTGCCACAGTGATAGACTTAGTGATTGCAATTCTGCAGAGTGACAGAGGCTTCCAACCCTGCACTTACCGCTCCCCTTCCCTCACAGCGAGGGATTCTGGTTGCCATTTGGCTGGCAAGTGACCCATCTCCAGACGCCCATGCTAGAGTCAGTTTCCTAGGACCCCTTTCAGAATCAACTGCCTTAGGCCCAGTTCTCCCAAAGCAGACTCTGAGACAAGGATTTCTGAGCAAGTGACTTGATAATGAGGTGCTCCCAGCAGAAACCCATAAGGAAATTATGAAGCAGGCCATGAAAAGGGAGGAAATGAAGAAAATGTGCAATTGAGGGTAAAGTCTAAGCTTCAGCATGCCCCTGTTGGAACCTTTGATGGTCAACCCTCTCAAGGCAAGGGGATGGACTTTGACACATACAAGTCACTCAGTACCTCCAGAGAGAGGTAACTTCCCAGGCACACTGGCCTCTCCACAGTTGTGGGCAAATTGGCTCTGGCAGACCTCGGGCAGTGCTCTAAATGGAGTCACCGATGTGGGTTGTCAAAAGCAAAAGGACACAGAAGGTGTGGGGGAGTGCCCTTAGAAATGGTACAAGGAGGCCATATGTAGCAGCTCATGCCTGTGATCCCTGCGCTCTGGGAACTGAGGAGGGAGGATTGCTTGAGGCCAGGAGTTCAAGACCAGCCTGGGCAACATGGTGAGACCCTGTCTCTAAAAAACAAAACAAAACAAAACAATTATCTGGGCATGGTTGTGTGAGCCTGAAGTTCCAGCTGTTTGGGAGGCTGAGGTGGGAGGGTTGCATGAGCCCAAGAGTTCAAGGCTACAGTGAGCTATGATCAAGCCACTGCACTCCAGCCTGGGCAACAGCACAAGACCCGTCGAGGGAGGGGAGGGGAGGGGAGGGGAGGGGAGGAGAGGAGGGGAGGTCTTCAGCATCGTGTCTATTGAACTGGGGGATGATAAAGATTCTCTCTCTCTCTCTCTCTCTCTCTTTCTCTCTCTCTCTCTCTCTCATTTTGTGAACTCAGTGCTGCTATCTCTGTCTCTCTCTCTCGTGTTTTGTGACTCCTCAGTGCTGAAAGGCAGGCTTCTTCTGGGCCTTCTTGTTATTTAATTGCCATCAGAATTAATGTGTCCACATTTCAATATTAGTGGCATCAAGTGTCCTTTGCTTCACAGTGGATGAATCTTCACATCATGCTTATTTACAGAAACACAAAGCAAACAGAACAGTGGACATAGATGTGATGATTAATGAGGACCCATCTGGTTTAAAGCCTGATTTATGGGCACCCCAAATGACTGCACATGTAACTGAAGTTAAAGACACAAAACCAAATGTCAACTCTTAGAAACTATCCAGGACTGGGCTTAGTGGCTCAGCCTATAATCCCAGCACTTTGGAAGGCTGAGGTGAGTGGACTGCCTGAGCCTGCGAGTTCAAGACCAGCCCGGGCAATTTGGCGAGACCTCATCTCTACAATAAATCAAAAATTAGCTGGGCGTGGTAGCGCACGCCTGTTGTTCCAGCTACTTGGAAGGCTGAGGCAGAAGGATTGCCGGAGATCAGCAGGTCCACGCTGGGGTGGACATGAGTATGCCACTGTGATACGGATTTTTCAGGTCAGCCTGGGCTTCAATAGTGTCAGCTCAATGGGTCAGCCAGCTGAGCCCCAGAGAGGGTCAGCTGGAGGGACTGGTAAGCCTAGCCCTGGAAGTGTTGGCTTTAATGGACTGGCAAGCCAACACTGAGAGTGTTGCTGGTTCAGTGGACTGGCAAGTCTAGCCACTGAAGTGTTGGCTCTGATGGGCTGTCAAACCAAGCCCTGAAGAGTGTTGCTGGATCGGTGGGCTGGCAAGCCTGGCCCCTAGTGTCTCAGCTTTGGAGTCTTGACTTCTTCCAGCAGCTCTCCTGGTTCAGCTGGCTCTGTTGGCTGGCTTGCCTCTGGGGTGCACAGCTCTTCAACTCTGACAATCTTCTGCAGCTCTTCAGGTCGAGGTTCTTGTCTCATGCCCAGGAAGAATGAGAGACACAGACAGCCAGAAAGTGAGAAAGCAGGATTTACTGAGAGGACAGATAAGCTCCCACAGTGGGAGGGGACCAGAGAGAGTTGCCAGTTTTAGAGCTGAAACCTGATGCTTATATAGCCCTAAGACTGAGCCGATTGGCTAGCACCAGCTGTGAGCTGATTGGTTGGCACCACCTGTTCTGATTGGTCAGGACTAAGGACAATTAGCAGGAGGTAGGGGCCTAATGGTGAGCTGATTGGTCAGTACTTGGCAGTAGGTTGGTTGGTTGTTTTTCAATCCCAGCAGTGAGTACTTAAGCTCTAGCTTGAGAGGCTCATAGGGAGCTTGTTTTCCAATATGAGTGTACCGGCTGGAGAGACCTGCCACCCTGTCTGACTGCCTAGCCTTTTTCTAGCTATCTCCTGTCTCAACTACACTCCAGCCTGGTGCCGAAGTGAGACTCCAACTCAAAAAAAAAAAAAAAAAAAAAAAAAGAAAATATACAAAAACAGAATTAGGATGAAGTTAGATAAGTGACCTTCATTTATCTGGCAAACATACACTACACATCTATTATCTGCCTGGCATTTTGTTAGGGGAGAGGCACACAGTGACCAGTAAGGCACAGTCCTTCTCCTTGAGTTTACAAATTGGTGGAGGAAGCATAAGGAAATACATACTTTGGCAATATGATCATATGTTTGTGTATCATATATTTTTGTGTACATGCAAAAATGGAGGTATATTTTAAAAAGTAGAGGTACAGTTTCAAAAGATGTACAGAGTAAACTGCTTAGAAGATACTTTGCTGCAGCCTCAGGGATATTTGGCAAAACTGTGGCTAAAAGTTACAGACACAGACTATGCATGGTGGCACACACCTGTAATCCCAGTACTTTGGGAGGCCGACATGGGAGGATTAATTCAGCCTGGGAGTTCGAGACCAGCCAAGACAACAGAATGATGCCCTGTCGCCATTAAAAAATTAACCAGGTGTGGCGATGTGAGCCTGTAGTCCCAGGTACTTGGGAGCCTGAGGAAGAAGGAGCACCTGAGCCCAGGAGACTGAGGCTGTGGTGAGCTGTGATTGTGCAACTCTGCCACTGCAGACACAGTGAGACCCCAATAAAAAAATTACAGATACATAAGATCCCAGAGTCACTGATCTTTCCCCAGTCAGAGGATCTGCTTCTGACTGCCTTCCACGGCTGGATGATGATGGAGGAGAAGTCAACCACACTCACTAATAAATTATTGTTAACTCCTGAAGGGGTGATCACTGTCGTCACCAGCAAATACTCGCTCCCACCACTACAGATGCTATGAGGAGATGGGGGCTTAAAGTCTAGCTCCTTTACAAAGACTTTCTTGGTATCTCCAACTAAATGTTTTCCTGCATATTTGACCCCTTCTATGGCATTTGTCACATTATATATGCATAATATATTACAATATATGCTATCCCTTTAACCCAAGGGTCAGATATTTGGTTGTAGAGACAAGTCTTATGTATCCTTATCTCTCTAACAGTAGCTGGTACTATAGACTACAGATGATTTTTACTAAGTGTTTGTGGATGAATGAGTGAATGAAATGCCAGGACCTTACAGTGGATTTGGAGTGACAAATCATGTACTCATGAAAAAGTAATTAAAATATTATAGGTCCAAGTCATCAGTAATGTAGTTGGGATAAAAGGAAATGCTTTGCAGCTATACCATAAAGGATGGGTAGAATTTTAAAAAATGAATGAAGATATTTCAGAATAATGAATAAATGAATGAATGGAGTATCTATTATATGCAAGGCTTTATATCAGAGTCTGAAGATACAAGAGTGAATGAATGATATAGACCTGTCCCTCATGAGAGTTATGTGCCAAATAAGCACATAAGTAATTACACAGTAAAAATTATTGCAGTACTACTGTGAAATTGTGAAATATATACACAATTGTCCTCATTTCCTAATATACAGTTCCTAAAACCTTTATACATGGGATGCTAGGATAATCTTTTGTTCTAATAGTTGATCTTTGATCTCTCTTCCCCCCAACCCCCCAACCAAGGTCCTGACACAGAGCTCCTAAGACTTTTGTGATTTCTTGAGTGATGAGAGTATCTGACACAGAGCTCATAAATCTCTTGGAATTTCCTAGGTGATAAGAGCATCTTTTGTTCTAATGAGGTGACTCTTGGCAGACTCCTGGATACCCTCAGGATGGCAGCTGGTTGCCAGGTGAACCAATCATGTGATTAGAGGAAGTGCCACCCTTGGTCTCTGGGGATGGATGAGGGGCTGAAGGCTGATTTAGTACCAATGGCTAACGATATAATCAAGCATGCTAGCATAACAAAACTCCTGTAAAACAAAAACAAAAGACCCCCCCCCCCAAACCCTGCAAAATCCAAAAGAACTGGGTCCAGAGAGCTTCTGGATAGCTAAAGACATGGAGGTTCCTAGGGGGTGGTATACCCAGAGAGGACAATTATAGCTCCACACCCCTTCCTATATACTTTACACTATGCATCTTTTCTATCTGGCTGGTCCTCTGTATCCTTTGTAATATCCTTTATAATAAGCTGATAAATATAAGTGTTTCTCAGTTCTGTGAGCTGCTTTAGCAAAGTAATTGAACCTGAGGAGGGTATCATAGGATCCCTGATTCATAGCTGGTGATTCAGAAACACAAGCCACAACCTGGGACCTGTGATTGGCATCTGAAGGGGGCAGTCTGGTGGGACTGAGCCCTCACCCTGAGGGATCTGACACTATCTCCAGGCAGATGGTGTCAGAATTGAATTGCATTATAGGATGCCCAGCTGGTGTCTGCCAGAGAATTGACTGTATGGTTGGTGTGTGGGAGAAAACTTCCCCACATACGTGGTGTCAGAAGTGTTGAGTGACCTGTGAGTGAGGAGTGGAGGAGGGAAAAAAAGCTCTTTGGTTTTTTCCTCTATCCACTGAGAACTACAAAGGAAAACTATAATGTGCAATAAGGTTGTATATTAGGAGAACTTAATCTGGTGAACCTACATTAGGATGACGTTAAGGGAGAAACTTGCAAAATGACTTGGAGTTATTCAGGTATGTATATTTGTTTCCTAGAGCTGTCACAACAAAGGACCACAGACCTGGTGACTTAAAACAACAGAAATTTCTTCTCTCACAGGTCTGGAGGCCAGATGTCCAAAATTAAGGTGTTGGCAGGGCCATGTTCCCTCTGAAGCCTCAAGGAGAGAAACTGTCCTTGCCTCTTCCAGTTTTTTATGGTTTGTGGAGTTCTTGGCTCATGGCATCATCACTTGAACCTCTGCCTCTGTATTTTATATGGATTTATTTCTCTCTGGATCTTCTCTGGATCTCTGTGTCTTATATTTTTATTTAAGAAATAGAAAGGAAGACTTCTAATTGAACATACATTGAACAGGTATGTTTATGACTGCTACCTCCCAAGATCACACCAAAAGGACAGAAAAATGAATTTGAAATATATACATTCACAAGGACAAAATCAGAGACAACAATGGACCAAAGATGTCAACAAATTTTTGAAAGATAGTAAACAGAGGGAGGGAGTGATAACTACATTTAACAGAGCAGAGAAAGTGGAACCTACATGCTTGTATTGGAAGATGTAAAAAAGCAGCAAGCCCATTTCCCATAAAACCACAGAAATGGTCTGTTACTGGAGGCACCGGGAGCAGTGGAAGGTAAGGGTAAGTGATGGGGCTGAAACTGATGATTAGTCAGAAATCTGTGTATAAAACAGATTCCAAGGTCCCTTTCCCCATGTCTCATAGCTAGGCAATAACCCTTCCTCCAGCCCCTGCAGGTCACCAGAGGCTTATAATCTGGAAAAATTGAATCACAGAAGTCTTACACTTGAGAACACCAGGCAGAATTGAGGATGGGAGTCAGGTGCTAGGCTGATAGAAGGCAGAATAAATTCACACCAGAAGGCAGAGTCCCCCGCCCTGCCAGTCACCTTTTCCTGTTTGCTTCTCAGAATGTGGCAACCAAAGATCAAATATTAGACCAAGATTATATCTTCCAATTAAAAAAAATAGTGGATACTACTCTAGGGAAACAAAATGGTCCGGGGGTGAGGGGGGGTGGGGGGTGGAGGGGGGTCAGGACAGGCGCAGAGAGGGAAGCTACATAAACTGATATTTGTAGGTCTCTTAGATCACCAATAACAGGTTCATTTAAAATAAAGTCAAATACAAGAAATGACGAGTATTTAGAAATGAAAAATGTGAGAGATGAAACAAAGACATATGGAGATTGGCAGATAAAGTCAGGAAAATCAAAACATATAACAGAAAAGCAAAGAGGTAGAGCATAGGAGAGTCAGTCTGATGCATAGAAGTTTAGGAGGAGGAAAAAAGAATATTTTCAAAGGACCAATATAAAAAAATTCTGAATTACTAAATTTCAAGATTGAAGCCATCTTCTAGTTTCTAGAATAACGAATGAAGAAACACCTATGCAGAGTATAGCATCAGGATGTTTGAGTCCTCACGGTGTTTCTGTCTGTGTCTTTCCTGTCATATTGGTTGTTTCAAGTTTGTTCTTTAGAAGATTCTGCAGAAAGGGCCCACAGGAATAGCATGTCATACACTCTGAATTTTTGTCTTAATAATTTGTCAATGTTCCTTTATGCTAGAAAGTCAGCTTATAGTATACAAAATCTTTGACTCACATTTTCTTCCTTAAATATCTTTTTTTTTTTAAAGTCAGGTTCTCACTCTGTCGCTTAGGCTGGAGTGCAGTAGCATGATCATGGCTCACAGCGGCCTCCACCTCCTGGGCTCAGGTGATCCTTCTGCCTCAGCCTCCTAAGTTGCAGGCACAAACCACCATGCCCGCCTAATTAAAAAAAATTTTTTTGTAGAGACAAGGTCTTGCTATGTTACCCAGACTGGTCTTGCACTCCTGGGCTTAACTGATCCTCCCACCTCAGCCTCCCAAAGTGCTGGGATTACAGGTATGAGCCCCCACACCCAGTCTTTTCCCTTGAAGATTTTAAATATATTATTCCATTTTATCATTTGTAAAATTTATTTATGTATTTATCTTAGAGACTGGGTCTCACTTTGTCACGTAGGCTGAAGTGCAGCGGCATGATCATAGCTCATGCAACCTCGAACTTCTGCCTTTTTGGGGTGGGGGAGGTCTAAACCATTGCTGACAAAAGATTAACAGTCATCTAGTTTTCTTTCTTTCATACTTCTTGCTGTTTTTTTTACCTTGATGTCCAATACATATTTTTATTTTTAAAAGTTTGGTATTTTTTTTAGAATGCGTTGTGGTATTTGTGACTCTAAGTTGAGATAGGTGCATGGTATTCTTTTTTAACATGTAGTTTTAAATTGGTTCTTTAAAAATTTTAGGCTGGGCTTGGTGGATCAACCTGTAATCCTAGCACTTTGGGAGGCCGAGGAGAGTGGATTGCCTGAGCCTGCGGGTTCGAGACCAGCCCGAGCAACTTGGCGAGATCTTGTCTCTACAACAAATTAAGAAAAAAAAAGAAAAAAGAAAAATTAGCCGGGCATGGTAGTGTGTGCCTGTAGTTCCAGCTACTTGGAAGGCTGAGTTGGAAGGATCGCCAGAGCCCAGCAGGTCAACACTAGGGTGGTTGTGAGCGTGCCACTGCACTCCAGCCTGGACAATGGAGTGAGACTTTGACTCAAAGAAAAAAAAAATTTTTTTGGACAAGTTTTATTAAAAGGTAGATTTTAAGATTTGTTCCGTCCAACTTGCTTTACGGGGCAGATCCCCTGTTTGCACCTATTGCTACTGGGCTGGACAAAACCTCTTCCCAGTTTCCGACGCTGTTGGAAGTTTGATCCTCTGTGCTTTCCAGTAAGTGCCTGTTAATACTGAGGTTTTCTTGTTTTGAGGTCTGACAGAATCCTGTTGCTTCCCTCTGCTCCTCTCCTGCATAAACACAGACACCATGCAGGTCTTATGACTGCTGGTAATTTGTCCTCACCTCGTGTACTGTGGGATTTGTGGGGATGTCTTGTTATTCAGATTTATTTTTGCTTTTTCTACATAATTGCTCTGATGGTTTACATGTGGGGATTCGTGGAGATTCAAAAGCTATGCTGTGCTGCTGCTGCTGTCTTCCCAGGATCTCCCTCACCAGGATAAAGAAAAACTCCTCAACTTTTCAGAAAGGATTGAGAATCAGAAACGTGTCATACTTAGAAGCACGAATGCTGGAAGTAAGAGAGCAGAAAAGAAATGTCTTCAAATCTTAAGGGAAAAATATTTCTTACCTAGAATTCTCTGTCCAGGTAAACTACCAGAAAAGTAGAATAGGGCTGGAGGGTGAATTGGGAACTGTTGTTTTAAGTTTTGAAAACTTACAGTTCTACTTGACTTTTTAAAACCATAAAGTCTTGTCTTTATTAGATGAAAATAAAAATTAAACATCAAAATGTTAAAGCACCTGGTGAATAGTGAATAAGGGTAAGGGACATGTGAGCGAGAGCTGGAACGTTAGGGGACATTAGGGAAGAACACGCATGACTATGTAGAAATGAAACACACACCCACATGAGATATTGTCAGGTGACACTATTGTTACCTTTCATTCGTGTGATATGTCATAAGACAGTCACATAACAAAATTCAACAGATAGAGAACAATTAGAATTCAGCAGGTAGAGAACTTGGTAAATAAGTAGGTCAATCATAATTAGCCTGGCTTTATAGATTTATTCATCATATATTTACCAGGTTATAATGCTGACCAAACAGACATGATCCCTACTGATGTTACTTATGGTATAGAGGGAAGGAAGACATTAAATTAAAAAAAAATCAAAAGCATACAACTACAACAAACAGTATACCTGTAG
Organism: Tarsius wallacei; assembly: GCA_963574415.1. NCBI lineage: Eukaryota > Metazoa > Chordata > Mammalia > Primates > Tarsiidae > Tarsius > Tarsius wallacei. The sequence continues at coordinate 22,082 of CAUYQG010008806.1, forward strand.
AGTATGTAACAGGGAGGCTGTGATCTAGTCTGGCAATACAGAAGGTCTTCTTTCAGAGGAAACAAAAGCAGGCCAGCATGCTCACTGTATCAGTTCATTTTCTGTTGCTTATAACTGAATGCCTGAAACTGAGGAGTTTATAAAGAAAAGGAATTTATTTCTTTCCCAGTGTCAACCTGCTGGGCTTCGGTGATCCTTCTGCCTCAGCCTTCCAAGTAGCCGGAACTACAGACGTGCGCTACCACGCCCGGCTAATTTTTGATTTATTGTAGAGACGCGGGCTCACCAAGTTGCCAAGTCTGGTCTCGAATCGTGGGCTCGGGCAATCCACTCGCCTCGGCCTCCCAAAGTACTGGGATTACAGGCTGAGCCACCGAGCCCGGCCAGGAATTTATTTTTTACAGTTCTGAAGACCAAGTCCAAGGTGGAGACGCCACATCTGGTGAGAGCCTTTTTGCTGGTAGAGACTCTTTGCTGAGCCCCAAAATGGCACAGAACATCACATGGTGAGGGGGCTGAGCATGTTAATGTGCTAGCTCAGGTCTCTCTTCCTCTTTTTTTTTTTTTTTGAGTTGGAGTCTCATTCTGTCGCCCAGAGTGGAGTGCGGTGGCCAGGACCGTGCTGGGCTCCGGCGATCCTTCCGCCTCAGCCTACCGAGTAGCCAGAATTACAGGCAAGCGCTACCACGCCGGGCTGATTTTTTTGATTAATTGTAGAGATGAGGGCTCGCCAAGTTGCCCAGGCGGGTCTTGAACCCGCAAGCTCAGGCAATCCACTCGCCTCAGCCTCCCAAGGCACGTGATTACAGGCTGAGCCACCGAGCCCGGCTTCTCTTCCTCTTATAAAGCCAAGAGTTCCTCCCCCTTGATCACTAACCCATTAGCCCGTTAATCCATGAACCCACAAGGGCAGGGCTCTCATGATCCAGTCACCGCTTAAAGTTCCCATCTTTCAATACTGCAATATTGGAGATTAAGTTTCCAACATATGAATTTGGGGTACACATTCAATCCATAGCACTCAGACCAGAAAGGGAAGGGGGGAAGTGGCACAAGATGAGACTGGAGAGTTAAGGAGAGGTTGGATCATGCAGGGCCATGGAACATGGAATTGGGATGCCATCCTTTTTCTAACAGAAATGGAAATGCTGAACAGTTTTACACAAGGGAGTGATGATATCAGGTTTCTGTTTTCAAAAGATAACTTGATGAGGCCGCATCTGTTTTTTTTTTTTTTTAAACAATGTATGCATATATGCTCTCAGTAAACCAGGAATAGAAAAATTCCTTAAATTGATAAAGAACACCTATTAAAAGACTAGATTTTTTAATATAGTTGATGATGAATGTTATAAGCTGAACTGAGTTTCCTCAAAAAGTATATGTTGAAGTTCTAATCCCTAGTACCTCTGATTGTGACTGTGTTTGGAGAGAGTCTTTGCAGCAATAATTAAATGAAAATGAGACCAGTAGGATGGACCCTCATCTAACATGACTGGTGTCATAAGAAGAGGAAATTACGACACAAAGAGGTACAGAGGGAAGATCACACGAAGACACAGGGAGAAGGCAGCTATCTATAAGCCAAGGAGAAAAACCTCAGAAGAAACCAACCTTGCTGACACCTTTATCTCAAACTTCTAGCTTTCAGAATTAGGAGACAATAAATTTCTGTTGCTTAAGCTGCCCGGTCTATGGTACTTTGTTATGGCAGCCCTACAAACTAATGCAGTGAGAACTAGATGCTTTCTTACTAAGATCAGGATCTAGGCAAGAATGTTCTCTCTCATCACTTCTATTCAGCATCTCACTGAAAGTCCTAGCTAGGCTGGGCGTGGTGGTTAAAGCCTGTAATCCCAGCACTTTGGGAGGCTGAGGCAAGAGGATTACCTGAGCTCAGGGATTCGAGATCAGCCTGGGCAACTTGGTGAGAGCTCGTCTCTACAATGAATCAAAAAATAATCCAGACATGGTAGTGTATGCCTGTAGTTCCAGCTACTTGGAAGGCTGAGGTGGAAGGATTACGTGAGCCCAGTAGGTTGAGGCTACGGTGACCATGAGCATGCCACTGCACTCCAGTTTGGGTGACAGAGTGGGACTCTGACTTAAAAAAAAAGAAAAAAAGTCCTAGCTAATGCAATAAGACAAGAAAAGGAAATACAATATGTACAGATTAGGAAGGAAGATATAAAACTGCATTCATTTGCTGGTAAAATAATTATTTATGTAGAAATTTTCAAAGAATCAACAACAACAAAAATTCCTGTAATGAATAAATGATTGTAACAAGGTTTCAGAATGCAAGGTTAATATACAAAAATTAGTTGATTTTTAAAATTTATTTTATTTTATTTTTTTTGAGTTGGAGTCTCACTCTGTCACCCAGACTGGAGGGCAGTGACACACTCCTGGCCACCACAGCCTCAACCTGCTGGGCTCCAGTGATCCTTCTGCCTCAACCTTCCAAGTAGCTGGAACTACAGGTGCACACTACCACACCTAGCTAATTTTTGATTTACTGTGGAGATGAGGTCTCGCCAAGTTGCCCAGGCGGGTCTCAAACCCGGGGCTCAGGCAATCCACTCACCTCAGCCTCCCAAAGCGCAGGATTACAGGCTGAGCCGCCAAGCCCAGCAATTTTTTTTGTTTTAAAGATGTGGGGTACAATTCAGGGTTAGGTATACAAATGTTCATTATGCAGGTACCCTTGTTGATGAGGTGTATCCCCCCTCCCCCAGCAGTTTCCCACTACTGCCAATCCTTTTCTTATAGTATTATGATAATTGTTCAAGGTTTGCTTATGAGTGAGAACTTGTGATACTCAGTTCTTTGTTTCTGTGATAGATCACTCAGTATTATAGACTCTAAGTCCATCCAAGTTGCTGCAAAGTTCATAATTTTGTCTTTCTTTATGGCACATAATATTCCATTGTGCATATGTATCACGTTTTTTAAATCCAGTCCTCTTTTGATGGGCAACATGGTTGGTTCCATGCTTTTACTATTGTGAATAATACTGCAATAAACATGTGTGTGTAGGTATCTTTTTCATAGAGTGATTTGAGTTCCTCCAGGTATGTTCACAGTAGAGGGATTGTGGGGTCATATGGAAGGTCGGTTTTTAGATCTTTTAGAAATCGCCAAACTGTTTTCCACCAAAAATGTAGAAGTGTTCCCTTTTCCCGACATCCTTTCCAACATCTGTTGTTTTTTGAGTTGTTGATGATGGCCGTCCTGACTGGAGTTAGGTGGTATCTCAGTGTGGTTTTAATTTGCATTTCTTTGATACCCAGTGAGGTTGAGCATTTTTTCATGTATCTGTTGGCTGCTCATATGTCTTCTTTTGAGAAGTGTCTATTCATATCTTTTGCCCACTTTGTAATGGGGCTGTTTGTTTTGTTCTTTATGGCACATTTGAGTTTCTTGTAGATCCTAGATGTTAGGCCTTTGTCAGATATACGGATGACAAATATTTTTTCCCAATCCATGGACTGAGTTGATTTCTTATATACCAGCTGTTAACAATTAGAATTTGAAATTTAAAATACAGTGCATTTACATTAGCACCAAAAACGTGAAACATTTAGCTATAAGTCTAACAAAAATATGTACAAGATCCATATGAGGAAAACTGTAAAACTCAGGTGAAAGAAATCAAATATGCAAATAATCGGAAAAATATCCCATGTGTATAGATAGAGTTTCTCAATATTGTCAAGACCTCATTTTTTCCCAGCAGACTTAATTTCCCAGTGATCTATAGATTCAATGCAATCCCAGTGAAAATCTCAAACAAGTAATTTTATGGATATACATATATGCCTTTGCATATGCAGGGACTATATCTAGAAAGATTTGGTTGCCTCTGGGGTGAGGAGAAGGGGATATGTAGGGAGAAAGACTTTTACACAGTTTGCACCTTTAGAATTTTGTACCGGCCAGGCATGGTAGCTCACGCCTATAATCCCAGCACTTTGAGAGGCCGACAAGAGAGGATTGCCTGAGCCCACAGGTTCAAGACCAGCCTGGGGAACTTGGCAAGACCTCATCTCTACAATAAATCAAAAATGTAGCCAGTGTGATGGCACATGCCTATAGTTCCAGCTATAGGCAGAAGGATCACCTGAGCCCAGTAGGTCGAGGCTGCAGTGGCTGTGAGTGTGCCACTGCACTCCAACCTGGGCGACAGAGTGAGACTCCCGACTCAAAAAAAAAAAAAGAATTTTGTACCATGTGCATGTATATAGCCAAGACAATTTAGGTTAAAAAATAATTTATATTAGGTCACATTACTAGAAAGGTATTTTAAAAGGGACTACATCCATGTGTTCTAAATTATAAGCCCAAGGCTTTTGTTCACTATCCAACCCTATGAAGATGGATAAAAGAAGGAAGCTTCTTTTTGTACAGGATGGTACTGAGAGAGAGGGATGGAAATGTTAAACCCAAAGTTCTAAAATCCGTGAGAGACTACCAAAGAGCCAGCTCCGATGTAAAACACATGTGGGTTTTTATTCAGACTCGAGCCTGGGCTCACGCTCGTAGCCAGCACAGCGGCTTGGAACGAGACAGCGCCCTGACTCAGGTTAACATGCACCTTTTATACATAATTCTGAGGGAGTGGGGTGGCTTTACAAACTTGTTCACACAGGATTGGGTAGAACTGCATAAACATGGTTACAGAGATACTGATTGGTTGGTTTGTGTATGATTTTTTGTGGGCTTAATCTTGCCTGTGATGGGCAGGTAATGGCTAAACGGGCAGAATGGAATGCCAGATAACTAACACAGAGCCCACTAGGAGGGTGGCTGGCACCACCGAGTCTACCATAATCTAAGCAAAGGAATGTCTGGAAGGGGCCTATTGCTTAACATTTACACCCTGCCAGCGGTGGTTGTAGAAGCAGAAAAAGCCAGCTAAAATTTAACTGAGTCTTAAGTGTAAATATCGCAAGCACAAACCACAGTAAACACCTTTATAACAAAACAGTTTTCAAGCAGTTTTCAAGCCTCTCATTTTC
>CAUYQG010008812.1:0-15135 GCA_963574415.1 Tarsius wallacei
CTTATTAGTGGAGTAAAGAAATGCGGTTGTCTTTTGCACATTTATTTTATAACCTGAGACCTTGCCAAAGTCCTTTATCAGTGTAAGGAGATTTTTGACAGATTCTCTTGGGTTTTCAAGATATACAATCATGTCATCTGCATCATCTTGTTAAAGAATTTATAATTTAAGTTTTAACTCTTCTAAAATTGTGGTACACATTTGGATACTAAATATTTTGGCAGCACACTTGAAGCAAAGTGATGAAGAGTCATGGTGTCGTTCATTGGCTTCTGCCTTCAACTTTGAACATATCATTTAAACAAGTTGTATCCTGCACTGTAACATTTCTCACAACTAACTCATCTTAACATCTAGCTAACAGGAGCCTCCATTCATGTCTTTGAATGTCACGTGAACTGACTTCAGCCTTTGGCATTTACAGTTGTCAGGTACCTTTGGTAACGCTGGTTACATTTGCTCATTAGTGGTAGATGGAGACTATTTGGAGACTATATAGCTCTTTCCCAAACCAGGAAGTCCTACTCCAATTTCTGCCAAACAGACCAACATTTATTAGCAGCGGCACAAATATAGTTATACAATCTGTGTTTATAAGCTCAGAAAAGTCTCTCTCACAGTTTCTGCAAGATCCTTTATAGAAAGTTTCACTCCTACACAAACTCAGGATCACAGCCAACACTTTATGGATTATGACAAGCAACAGAATCTCCATAAGTGAACCTATCATAAAAAATGTCTCTAAACCTAGAGGGCTGAAGATTGGGAAGGCAGGCTTCTTGGACTGTACATCACAGTCCATTATGAGATCTCCAGTATGCCGATATGTATGCTTTCTGGTGCCAATTTTGATAAAAATATTTGAAATAATTAGGCAGTTCTCAGAGTGGGATCTTGAATAGAGTACTTCAATTCCTAAATGTCACTAGGATATAGATTAAAATTAACTTGCCTGTACAAACCAGAGACAAATGATAATAATCATCACAAGTAGCAACACTAAATTTTGCAAACTGATAAAATTTTGAAAATGTTGTTTGAAAGGGATTCTTGGTGGGCTACCTTGGCATGACACAGTCATTAAGAACCATACCACTGAAAATTGATATTTGAACCTGTTCACTCACATTAAATTGTGTGTATGTGTGTATATTTATATTTATTTATATATATATAAAGCCCAACTCAGGAAGATTATGAATTTTATTATCTCTGACCCAACAGACAATAACTGGTTATTAACTACTCAAACATAGTTATAGTTTCAATAAATATTTCCTATGTTTTTTTTGTTTGTTTGTTTGTTTTTTGAGTTGGAGTCTCACTCTGTCACCCAGACTGGAGTGCAGTGGCTGCTCCCGGCCACCGCAGCCTCGACCAGCTGCTGGGCTCCAGCGATCCTTCCAACTCAGCCTTCCAAGTAGCTGGAACTACAGGCACGCGCTACCATGTCCGGCTGATGTTTTTTTGATTTATCGTAGAGATGAGGTCTCATCAAGTTGCCCAGGTGGGTCTTGAACCCGCTGGCTCAGGCAATCCACTTACCTCAGCCTCCCAAGGCACGGGATTACAGGCTGAGCCACCGAGCCCGGCTCTATATTTCTTATGTTAAGACTGAGTTTTGCCGGGCTCGGTGACTCAGCCTGTAATCCCGCGCCTTTGGGAGGCTGAGGTGAGTGGATTGCCTGAGCCCGCGGGTTCGAGACCCGCCTGGGCAAGCGAGACCTCATTTCTACAATAAATCAAAAAATTAGCCGGGCGTGGTAGCGCATGCCTGTAATTCCGGCTACTCGGAAGGCTGAGGTGGAAGGATCGCCGGAGCCCAGCAGGTCAAGGCTGCGGTGACTGGGAGCGGCCACTGCACTCCAGTCTGGGCGACAGAGTGAGACTCCAACTCAAAAAAAAAAAAAAGGATAAAGATTTTTGTTTTGAATGCAAGAATAACTTCCAAAATACTTTATCTGTAATCACTTGAAGATTGATCACAGCTGAACAAAACAGAAAAGTCAATTCAGAGTGAGTTCACCAAATAAGTGTCTTTTTTTCTTGCACTATTAGAGTCTGGAGATAGGCAGTGAAAGGTTGGTGCCAGAACTCCATTATGCATGGATGTCCCAGGGTCCTTTTATCTTTCAGTTTCACATTCTTAGGATGTAGCTCTCCTCTTCAGGGTCACTCTAAAAGGGATCCTATTCCCTAGGCATTATAACCATGTACCAAGGGCTAAAGGGGTAGAGCAAGGAAAATGTGCATAGGAGTTGAGTATGCCCCTATCCGAAGACACTTTCTAGGAAGCTTTAAGCAGTAACTTCAGTTAACATCTTACAGAGAAAACTATATCACGTGGTCACATCTGCAAGGTAGAGAAGGAAATGTAATTTTTGTCTTCAGGGGAAGAAAATGGAATAAAGAAAATCGAGTAGAAGGGAGGAAATGGAGACAAAATAAAAAGTAAAGAAAAAGCATAAGATGAATGTACAACATGATAGAAATTACAAGTGTTTACAATAATTGTAAATGAATTAATAATGCCAGTTAAAAAATTCTCAGATAAGCCAGGTGTGGTGGCTCATTTGTATAATCCCAGCACTTTGGAAGGCAAAGGCGAGAGGATTGCCTGAGACCAGCCTGAGCAATTTGGTGAGACCTCATCTATACAGTGAATTAAAAAATTAGCGGGGTGTGGTGGCACACGCCCGTGGTTCCAGCTACTTGGAAGGCTGAGGTGAAAGGATCGCCTGAACCCAGCAGGTCAAGCCTGTGGTGGCAGTAAGCATGTCACAGCACTCCAGCCTGGGCAGCAGAGTGAGACTCTTGCTCAAAAAAAAAAAAAAAAAAAAATCTCAGATAAATAACACATTCACACACACATACATATATTCACGCACGTGAATAACTTTGCTTATATGCTATTTACAAGAGACATGATCAATGATGATATGGGCCAGGCTTGGTGGCTCACACCTGTAATCCTAGCACTTTGGGAGACTAAAGAGGGAGAATTTCTTGAAGCCAGAGTTTGAGATTAGTGTAGGCAACATAGTGAGACCTTGTCTCAATAAAAAATTTTAAAAATTAGTTGGATGTGGTGGTTTGCATTTGTAGTCCCGGTTATTCAGGAGGCTGAGGCAGGAGGATGGCTTGAGCCCAGGAGTTTGAGGCTACAGTGAGCTATGATTATACCTTTGCACTCCAGCCTGAGCAACAGAACAAGACCTTGATTCTGCAAACATTGACGGAATTATGATTTTAAAAAGGATAAATACTGCTGGCTCGGTGGCTCAGCCTGTAATCCTGCGCCTTGGGAGGCTGAGGTGAGTGGATTGCCAGAGCCCGCAGGTTCGAGACCCGCCTGGGCAACTTGGCGAGACCTCATCTCTACAATAAATCAAAAATTAGCCGGGCGTGGTAGCGCGTGCCTGTAGTTCCAGCTACTTGGAAGGCTGAGGCAGAAGGGTCACTGGAGCCCAGCAGGTCGAGGCTGCAGTGGCCGGGAGCGGCCACTGCACTCCAGTCTGGGTGACAGAGTGAGACTCCAACTCAAAAAAAAAAAAAAAAGTGTTAGTTTTTATCATTAGCAGCTGTGTGGCCCTTGGGTGATTTACTTAATCCCTCTAAGCCTCAATTTCCTCATCTATAAAGTGGGGGTAACTAATACCTAACTCACAGGGTTGTGGTGAGGATCAAATCAGATAACGTTAAGTAGAATACTTGGCACAGTGCCTGTCATATGCTAAGCCCTCAATAAGTAGTATCAGTTATTTCTATTATTATAATAAATCCCTGCTCTGCTTCCCAGCAATTATCCTCAAGCACCTGGTCTTTGGCCAAAGTCACATTCATCGCCTCTTGCATGTTTTGCTTAAAAGTAACTCCAGTTGAAGTGTTTAATACTGTTACTTAAACTCACAGCTCCTGTCTGTGGAGAAGCCTGGTGTCCGGGATCCAGGAAGTATGTGGCTGTCATGATCTCAGTAGGGAGCTGGGTTCACTCTGGACAGGGGAGACAGGTGGTTTCCTTTCATAACATCAGATTCAGTAACATCATCAAAAATCAAACAAAATAAATCTCTGAGCATCTATTTTGTTTTTTTTTGTGAGTCGAGGTCTCACTCTGTTACTCAGGCTGGAGTGCAGTGGCACAATCACAGCTCACCACAGCCTCCTAGGCTCAAGCAATCCTTCTGTCTCGGCCTCCAAAGTAGCTGGGACTACAGGGCCGTGCCACCATGCCCAGCTTGTTTTTTTTATTTTTACCTTTTTATAGAGACAAGGTCTCACTTTATTGCTCAGGCTGGTCTTGAACTCCTGGGCTAAAGTTTTCCTCCTGCCTTAGCCTCCCAAAGTGCTGGGATTACAGGCATAAGCCACCGTGCCTGGCCAAATCTATTTTTTTATTAAGTACTGTCTAGAAGATGAGAGAGATTTGGTTACTCCACCAATATTTATTGAATATCTGCTCTCTGCCAGGTACTCTGCAAGATATGGTGTTCCAGAGATGAGCCCAGCCCTCGAGTCAGCGAGGGGAGGCAGATTTTATCTGATTTATTTATTTACTGAGGCAGAGTCTCACTCTGATGCCCAGGCTGGAGTGTAGTGACACGATCACAGCTCACTGCAGCCTCTACCTCCTAGGCTCAGGCAATCCTTTTGCCTCAGCCTCCTGAGTAGCTGGGACTACTGCCACTATACCCAACTTTTTTTTTTTTTTTTGAGTTGAAGTCTCACTCCGTCCCCAGACTGGAGTGCAGTGGCCGCTCCCGGCCACCGCAGCCTCGACCTGCTGGGCTCCGGCGATCCTTCCACCTCAGCCAAGTTGCTGGAACTACAGACGCGCGCTACCACGCCCGGTTGGTTTTTGATTTATTGTAGAGATGAGGTCTCGCCAAGTTGCCCAGGCGGGTCTCGAACCCGCGGGCTCAGGCAATCCACTCACCTCAGCCTCCCAAAGCATAGGATTACAGGCTGAGCCACCGAGCCCGGCCCACTATACCCAACTTAATTTTTTTTTTTTTAAAGGCATGAGGTCTTGCTATGTTGCTCAGGCTGGTTTCGAACTCCTAGGCTCAAGCAATCCCCCAGCCTCAGCTTCCCAAAGTGCTGAGATTACAGGTGTGAGCCACTGTGCCCAGCCAGAGTCAGATTTTAAACAGAGATTACCCAGCAGCATGAGAGAGCAGAGGGTGGGGAAGTATAGGAAACTCAATAAATTGGGGGAGGGCAAATCTTGGAAGAAGTCCCACAGGGGAAGAGACTTGGACCGTACACTGACCCGCAAGTAGGAGTTGGTCAGGCGAGGTGAACACATTTCAGGCCGAAGGAACAGTGCATACAAAGACCTGGAGGTGGAAGATGGCATGACCAATCAGAAAGCCACAAGCAGTTGGGTGTGGTGGGAGTATGAAGTCCGACAGGAGTAGCAGTTGACGGGCCTGCAGAGGCAGCCGAAGCCAAGTCTGAGGGCCTTGGTCATCAGGCCAAGGAGTTTGCCCTTGACCTGAGCCATGGGGAGCGATAAGTGATTAGCCGGAAGTCTGGCATGACAGCAAGACAGAATGACAGGCAGTGGAGGGTCCAAGAGAGGGACCTGCTTGGAGCTGGGTGGTCGATGATGAGGGGCTTTGGGGTCTGACCCAAGATAGATGGTGCGGGTGGAGGAGGGAGGTGGTGCTGAGAAGACTCCTGTGGGTGATGGGCTGGACTGTTTACCCCATCCAGACACAGAGGGACACCAAGGGGTATGAGGCTCAGTTCCTTTCCCCAAGGGACTCCTCAGTTCTTGTTGGAGAACAAGTGAGCACTGGGCCAAGGAAGCACCTGTCCAGGGAGGGTTCAGGAGCAGGACAAACACCTTCACTGAATACCCTGTGTATTCTGACTACATTACCTATTCAAAAATTAATAAAATTAGCCACGTGCAGTGGCTCATGCCTGTAATCCCAGCACTTAGGGAGGCGAGGTGAGAGGATTGCTTGAACGCTGGAGTTCAAGACCAGCCTAAGGCAACACAGCAAGATCTCACCTCTACAAAGAAATAAAAATATAAGCCAGGCATGGTGGCATGTGCCTGTAGTCCAAGCTACTCGGGAGGCTGAGGTAGGAGAACCACCTGAGCTCAGGAGGTCAAGGCTGTGGTGACTGTGATTGTGACAGAGTGAGACCCCAACTCAAAAATAATGATAATAAAATTAACACATCAAAATAGCGCAGACAGTAAGAGCCAAGTTGAGAAAAGCAGAGTTCCCTATGGGCTTGAAGAAGGCTTCAGGGGAAAACAGGGATTCGGGATACAGGTGGTTTCCTGCTACAGGGGTTGAGTTATTGAGCTATGCTGGGGCCAGCACAGGGGGTTTTGCCTGAGCTAGACACCTTGTCAGTTCTGGAACTGTTCGGGCTAAGCCCAGACAGAGTGCCTGCAGAGTGGGGCATGTATGCCATGACAGTAGTGAGTACCCACAGGCTGCCTTTCCTGTTACTTTCTGCTTGCCTTCCCACTCCAGCAAGAAAGAGGGAGCACAGTTAGAAACCAAGGTGTGGTAACACCGAACTTACCAGCTGTTGCCTGTGCTCAAGACTCACCTCCCTCAGATTCACTCAGAATCACTCAGGTCACTCCAACTCCCTCGTCCTGGCCCTGCCTTGTGGTCCCTGGCAGTGGGGTTCGTCTTTGCTCCTTTTATTTCCCCTGGAGAAAGAAACCTAGGGTTAAGTTGAGCTCTTCCCAGGCATCTGCTCCCTCGATCCAACCTGGCTGTCTGAAGCTTTCTCTCTGAGACCTGCAGTTCCTCAAGGTACTAACCACATCCTGAAACGAAACGAGACACCTGTGATTAGTCCTGGTGGTAGGAGACTAGTTTGTTTGCTCAGCATGGGGGCAGCAGGAAAGAGTCCCTTAGAAGACACACATAATCCGAGGGAAGCCACAGGACACGGGGTTAAGGATTCCTGCTCCCCGCATAGATGATTCCCAGAAGTGTGGCTAGCCAGGTCTGGGCGGTCACCCCACCAGCAGCCTTGGAGAAGGAACAGCCCCATTACAGTGCTTTGTCGAAGGCAGGCCCTCACAGGATCTGCCTACCCCTGCAGGCTCCCTCAGCTCGGCCTCCCAGGCCCCTGGCAAGTGTGCCCCCCCTCCCTCCACCCCTCATCCACTCACTCCCCTCCCACTGCTGCTCAGCATTTCCTCCCAAGTCTTTTTCCTCCAGCCCACAACTGGGCCTGCAACTCATCACAGTATCATGGTTTCAATACTGAGATGACACCAGAAATCCTCTTCTGGGAAGCCTTCCTAGATTGAACAAATGTTCCTATCGACCAGAATACAAACTACCTTCTCTTACTGGTGTAAAGAGCTGAGATTTCATCCAGCCCAATGTCTATGAAACCGCTGATTAAAACCCGTTATAATAGGTCAGTTACAGAGGCTCATGCCTGTAATCCCAGTGCCTTGGGAGGTTGAGGTGGGAAGATCACTTGAGCCCAGGGGTTTGAGAACAGCCTGGGCAACAAAGCAAGACCCTATCTCTACAATTTTTTTTTGTTTTTAAATTAGTCAGGCAGGGTGGTGCATGCCTGTAGTCTGATCTACTTGGGAGACTGGGGTGGGAGGATTGCTTGAGCTGCAGTGGGCTATGATCGTGCCGCTGCACTCCAAATCGGCATTAAAAAAATTACTTAGAAGACAAGAATGAATGAAAAAGAAAATATTGAAGTGTATCACACGTAATGTGTAAGTATTCTTGACAAAATTTTCATTTCAATTATTATTTACATAAACAGAGTATACCAAAAGTCTTAGTGCAGTTTTAAGTTTTTAATAACTTCAGAAGCATAAGTGCCACAGACTTAACAAAGAACACTGATGGGAAATTTATGCACATTTCTCTTACCTTTACAGAGTTGTATGGATTTGGAATAACAATTTTTTATTTTAATGTCTGTTTCAGTCTATTGAAGATGATAAACATTGACACAAAATTAAAATGAAAAATTTGGTTATTCAAAATTCATACAACTCAATAAAGGCAAAGGAAAGTTAAATGCTTTTCAATGGTTTAATGGTTTTTGTTAGTCTGTAGAATTTATGTTTCCAATGTGATTAAAGGGCAAAATTGCCCTAAGATTTTCGGGGTACCATGACACGCAATGTGGGCAGTAGGTCTTGCTGTAAAGTGTTATTTCTCACTTTGGTCCAGTCACAGATGTCTGAAAGTCAGTGATACAGCCCAACCCGTTCCATTTTCTATCCTTTCTCCAAGAAACCCTCTCAGACCTCCTAGCAGAATTAATTTCTCCCCCTCCCCGCCCCTTAGCATCCTGTTTTTACTTGGACTCCAGCCTCATCACAGCCCGCCTTTTGTCAGAGGGGTCTCCTCCCTCACACATTTGTGAACCCTTGGATCAGAGTGTCCATGCTGTTTCCAGCTGTTTATCACTTGCAAAGCCTAGTACAAGTTTTACACACAGTAGGTATTCCTCCGTAGACTCTCATTAAATGAGACGAGGCCGGAGGGGTTCAATGTGAAGCACTGGCTTTCAGAAACAATCCTCTGAAAGCACTATATGAGTTATAGGCTATCCTTCTGTTGCACTGTAGCTTGCTGTTCTGACTAGGTCTGGGAGTGCAGTGCTCTCATTTTATGGGTAAGGCCAGAGTGGTTAGGTGACTTCTCTAGGGACACAAGCTAATGGCTCTCAGGAGAACCTGGTCTCCCAACTCCCATGCCACTGCTCTGTTTACTACACTTGTACCTCCCCCTGGAGGTTGAGGAGGGGATTTGGGAGCCAGGCAGGGCTCCCCTGAGCCTGGAACAGGGCTGTTTTCCTAAGCCTGCCTCCACTCCTCTTAGACCATCTCCCACTCAGGAATACAACTGCTTTAAAGAAGCCGACACTGGAAGTCGCAGGCAAAGTCTTGGCTTTTGTGAAAGTCAGGGTCAGTCATCCAGAACACGCCCTTGCTGGCCAGGTGGCTTCCTTGTAACAATGTTTCCTTCTATTTATCACCTGAGCGGCTCACCTCTGTAGACGTGGCAGCAGGAAGCAAGGAGTGCTGCCATCACCACAGGGATGTTTGCTCAAGTTACTCAGACTAGGGCTCAATTACAAGTTTCTTCGAAAAGTAATGACTGCCCCCACTCTCCCCGAGAGCACAGGTGCGTGGCACTAGGCTTCATACTGGGGAGGGGACAGGTCAATTGCAAGCTCCTGGTGGAGGCAGGGGGCTGAGAGGCTGTTTGGCCAAATAACTGTCCTTTCTTCTGCACAAGCACTGTCCCTCCATCAAACACAGCACTCATTTTGAGTCCTCCATACTTGAGCTGAGAGCAGAAGAGCAAATTACCTCCTCCTAAGCCCTCCTCCCATCCCTGACCCTTTTGATCACAGAATGTGGGAGGTTTTCACTTTCCCCCATAATTACACCTTCAAGACACTCCAGCTCTCCCCTGAGACTAAAGCTGCAGGACAGTGGCTCTTCTTCCCAGAGAGATGCACCGGAAATTATTTCTGTAGCCAGTCTGCCAAGTGTTTTCCCCCCCGCACATCTAGGTTCATTTTATATGTTTGCATAACATTTTAAGCTTAAGTTACCCAAACGTGGATTCTCAATTTAAAAAAACCCAACCCAACTTTGCTCACTGCTGCGTACCTAGAACAGTGTGGGGCACATTATAGGTTACAGGCTGTTTGTTGACTTATTCCAAGGAAAGAGCACTGAAAATTAAAATAATATGTGGCCAAGCAGGAAACTCAACAAGAGTTCAAAGGTTTTTTTCACTGGGGCAAGGAAGTGTGACTATTCATCCCCAGAAATCCAGAGATGAAGGGGAGCCCTGAGGGGGGTGGGATTTCTCATCACCTAGGCTGGGCGTGAGAAAAGGTAAAAAAAAATAAAATAAAATAAAAAGGAATTTGAATCGCGATTTATCATCTGCTGGTTGATGTGAGAAGGGTCAGGAAAGGAACAGAAAGGAAGAATGACAGGAGGGGTATTCCAAGGTTAGTCTCCAGACTGGAATGATGGGAGAGGACAGAACTGAGGGTTTGGTTTTTATTTTATTTTACTTATTTATTTTTTGAGTTGGAGCCTCACTCTGTCGTCCAGGCTCGAGTGCAGTGGCATGCTCCTGGCCACCGCAGCCTCAGTGCTGGGCTCAGGCAATCCTTCCACCTCAGCCTTCCAAGTAGGTGTAACTACAGGCGTGCACTTCCACTCCCAGCACTTTGGGAGGCCGAGGCAAGAGGATTGCCTAAACCCGGGGGTTCGAGACCAGCCTGGGCAACTTGGTGAGAGCTTGTCTCTACAATAAGTAAAAAAAATTAGCCGGGAGTGGAAGTGCACGCCTGTAGTTCCACCTACTTGGAAGGCTGAGGTGGAAGGATTGCCTGAGCCCAGCACTGAGGCTGCGGTGGCCATGAGCATGCCACTGCACTCTAGCCTGGACGACAGAGTGAGGCTCCAACTCAAAAAATAAATAAGTAAAATAAAATAAAATAAAAATAGAGATGGGTCTTGCCATGTTGCCCAGGCTGGTCTCGAACTCCTTGACTCAGCTCTGTCATTAATTTAGTTGCATAATCTTGGCCAAATCACATAAACCCTCCCTGGGTAGGGAGCAAATGAGAAGGTATAAGTGAAACGCTTTGGTAAAGCTCCAAGCACCAGCCAAATGCAAGACAATGTGATGTCATGGGTGAACTAATGTAAATTAGCTCTGTCACTAATTTAGCTCTACAACCTTGGCCAAATGGGTTATGGACTCAAGTGATCCTCCCACCTCAGCCTCCCAAAGTGCTGGGATTACAGGTGTGAGCCACCTTGCCCAGCTGGCTGCAGAGCTTCTACATAGGGCCACTGGATACTCAACATACCACGGCCTGAGCTCAGGCCCCTAAGCTAGCCAGACTTCCCAATATTCCTTGCTGCTGCTGGTAGCCTCGAAGTCCTTGAAACAACACTGCCCCTGCCTATACCCAGGTACGTGGTCTGCAATCCCTCCTTTAGGTCAAGCTTACCCTACGCCCACTCCCTAGTCCTGCTGATTCATTCCTTGCCTCCTGGATCCTCCCCTTCCTTTCCACTCTCAAAACCGTCCTTTGAAACGGTGTCCTTATTGTCCGGCATCTGGAGGATCAGCAGTAGCGGCCTGTCAGCCTCCTTTGCCTCCGGCCTCTCTCTCCCACTCACAACCAGAGCAGCCGTATTTGTATTCCCCGAGTGCTGCTAGAGTGTGGCAGAAACACGGAGGGCCTGGACAGTCTGCTTCCTGTTTGCTCCTCACCGAGCCTGACCAGATGCTTGGCATTGGCTAGCTTTTCCTCCTCAAAGCCTTTCCCTTACTCTTGCTAAGCAAGTCATGTTTCTTTTCTTTCAAATCCTGACTCAAAAACCCTCTCTTCCAAGAAGGCTTCCTAGACTAAGGTGCATCTCATTGTTCTCAGTATCCAGGTGTCATTGTTCCCAAGTTTTACTTCCACCTGATCCACTTGGCCGTCCTATCCCCGTGGCATCCCTCTGCCCTGAGGTATATGGTTATGCTACTTTGCTGGTTGTCTGTCCTTTGTTCTCCGTTACATGCTGAGCTGAGGACTAGGTTTCCTTCTTACCTAGGGCTGAGGACGAGGCTGCACAGGGTGCAAGAGAAGAACCTGACCCCACAGGGCTCTCAGGTGCCATAAAAGAGTCTCCTAACAGTCCTTTTTCTCCCTGGACTGAGCCCATCCTTGTTCACCATGCAAGCCTTTTACAAGGCACAATTACAGCATTGAGGTTAACACAGAGACAGGCACTGCCCTACACTTGACCGCTTGCTTATGCAAATCCTCATGCAAATGAGAACAGACATTTAGGCTTCCCCAGAGAGGGGCAGAGGGCTGTATGAAGAGCCATGTTCACCCACCCTGTGGCACAGACACACTCTGGTCCTCAGCTTCACTTCCGGGGCTGGAGATATTGGAACACATCTGTGGAAGCCAGAGGATGTTCAGGACAACACCACTGCCATTTTAAAAAATTTTTAAATTTTTTTTATTTTTTGAGTTGGAGTCTCACTTTGTCACCCAGCCTGGAGTGCAGTGGCACGCTCCCGGCCACCGCAGCCTTGACCTGCTGGGCTCCGGCGATCCTTCCACCTGTCGTCCAGGGAGCTGGAACTACAGGCATGTGCTACCATGCCTGGCCAAGTTTTGATTTTATTGTAGAGATGAGGTCTTGCCAAATTGTCCAGGCAGGTCTTGAACCCACGGGCTCAGGCAATCCACTCACCTCAGCCTCCCAAAGTGCTGGGATTACAGGCTGAGCCACCGAGCCCGGCTGCCACTGCCATTTTAAACATTGGACTTAACCATATCAGATCAAGTTACAGTGATCTCTGTTTTACATAGAAGGAAACTGAGGCACAGGGAGGTTGAAATCACACAACAAGAAAGTAGCAGAGGCACCGGGCATGGTGGCTCGTGCCTATAATCCTAGTATTTTGGGAGGCAGAGGTGAGAGGACTGCCTGAGTCTAGGGGTACGAGACCAGTCTAGGCAACTTGGCAAGACCTCGTCTCTATAATAAATAAAAATTAGCTGGGCGTGGTAATGCACATCTGTAGTTCTAGCCACTTGGAAGGCTGAGGCGGAAGGATCACTGGAGCCCAGCAAGTCGAGGTTGTGGTGGTTGTGAGCATGCCACTGCACTCCAGTCTGGGTGACAGAGTGAGACTCCAATTCGAAAAGAAAGTAGCAGAGGCAAAATTTGCACTCAGGCTTACATATCTCCAAAGCCCACTCTCCCACAACATCACATCGTCTCACATTTGGCTGGTGTGTGGAGCTTTGCCAAACATTTCACATACACCTTTTCATTTGCTCCCCACCCAAGGAGTGTTTATGTGATTTGGCCAAGGTTATCCAGCTAAATTAGTGAGAGTTGAGTCAGCCACCTGTCTCCATTATACCCACTGCCTCCCTGCATCAGAATCCCTTGGCCCTGAGGTTGGCCACCCCTCCTAGTCCCGACTTCTGTTCTAGGCAGTGGCTATAGGACTAAGGCCGTGCTCATATTTCCTGTCCAGATTCCTTCCAACTGAACTTGGACTAGGATGTTTATGACCTCAGAGGGTACCTGACAGGCATCGAGGCCTCCCCTCTCCAGGCCTGAGCCATTCCATGAGGCTGCAGGTGGGAGTCAGCCCACCTGCTGACCGTGGGCAGGATGACGGAGGTGAGGTCATCTTGAGTAGCCCCGGGCCCTTCTCCAGACTTCCCTGTTCCCTCTGACAGCCCTGTCCTGCTCTCTGCCCTGTGCCCCTGGAAGCAGATTTCTCCTGTTACCTCCGGGTTCCTGAAGTGCATGGCATCATGAAGGAACTGGAGTTAGGGAAATGCCTGCAACGCAGCCAGCTTCTGCTGGATAATTTAAACCAAAGCATGTTCCAAACCCCTCACCTGACCTGGTTCCAGTTCCCACATGAATTTGCCTGTGTCATCCATCTTACCCTTCCTCAGATGGGCAGGGATACAGCTCACCTTTTTGGAGAGAGAATAGGGCCTGCACTGGGTATACAGATCTGTGGTAAAACCAGCATGAGCCCCGGAGGCTCTTTGGTGTGTCCAAAATTATTAACCTCACCCAGTGCCTGTAAATGGCGGGTGTGGGCCTGAGGGTGAGCTGAGAGCACAGCGTTGGCACCCCTTCTGAGTGCTGCAGTGGGTTATGGGCTAAGAGAGGGGGTCTGTTTCAAGCTTTGCCAGCAAACCGGCCAACAAGCCCATGCGCCTGCAGGAGAACCCCGTCCTATCCTCTGCAGAGGTCTGGGTCTGGGATGATTGGCCCTGGGGGCAAGTCGCAAGCTGTTTCTCCTTTCTGTACGTCTGGGGCTCTGAACATGTGACGAGGAAGTTGGTGACAGTCACAGTCATGAACTCCCAAAACTTCTTCCTCCACAATACCACGTAGATCCCTGCCCACCCCCAAAGCTCCAAGCCTCCAGAGGGAGGTCAGCCGAACAAGGTTCTGACGGACCCCACTTCCCCTCGCTGGCCCCTCTGCTCGGGTGCGACGTGGCACTGGCCGGAGGGAACCTCTCTGAAAGAATTTCTACACCAGAGCACATGGGGTGGCCCAATCTGGGGAGATCAGGACGGAAGGAAAGCGGGGACATGGGTGGGAGAGAGGAAGAGGGCGTAGATCCTGGACGGAGGCTATGGCTGGTCCCTCTCCCACCATTCCTCCAAGTCCCAGAAGTCTGGACTCCCCATTCATCTCTTAGCTCCTTAAACGCAAAGGTGGGGGGGGGGTCCTACCGAGGGAGGAGCTAGAGGCCACCGCGACCCGTAAAGAGCGAAGGCAGGAGGGACCGACCAGTCTGGTCCAGCCCCTTCGTTTTACTGTTGGGGGAAGATGAGAGGAAGAAGAGGGAGAGAGGAGGCCGGTGGAGGGGGGCTGTGGGGAGCGAGGGCTTGGCAAAGCGAGCTCCGGGGGGAAGCCCCGAGAAGCCGGGGAACTTTAGGGGGCGCTCCGGGGTGGGGGAGGGTGGCGGGCTCCTTTCGCCGCTTACCTGTCGCTCCGAGGCAGAGCCGCCGCCGCGCCGCGAGGTCGCACGCAGCTTTCCCGACGGGACGGCCGGGAGGGCGGGGCCGGGGCGGGGCCTCCTCGCCCGCGGGGCGCGCCCGCCCCGCCCCGCCCTCCCGGGCCAGGTGCCGCCGCAGGCCCGCCGCGCCCCCCAGCGCTGCAGCGGGCCCGGTGCAGGGGCGCCCCGGCCTCTCCGGATCCCAGCCCGCCCAGGAGGCGCAGTCTCCGCGGAGGGACAGGAGGGTCCCAGCGGCCCCAACGACGACGGGCACTGGCAGAGCCGCGGGCGGCGCGCTGGGGACAGCAGTCGGGGAAAGCGCGGCCTGAGCCTCCGATGCCCCAGGCCTCAGCGCTCGAGGGAAAACGCGGCCGGGCTTGCGTCCCAGGCTGGCTGCTCATCTGCGGGGTGGTCTTGGGCAGAGGACTCCTCCCCTCCAATCAAGAGTTAGTATTCCAGCCGGGCTCGGTGGCTCAGCCTGTAATCCCGCGCCTTTGGGAGGCTGAGGTGAGTGGATTGCCTGAGCCCGCGGGTTCGAGACCCGCCTGGGCAGGCGAGACCTCATCTCTACAATAAA
>CAUYQG010008825.1:0-11871 GCA_963574415.1 Tarsius wallacei
TAGTTCCAGCTACTTGGAAGGCTGAGGCAGAAGGATCGCCGGAGCCCAGCAGGTCGAGGCTGCAGTGGCCGGGAGCGGCCACTGCACTCCAGTCTGGGTGACAGAGTGAGACTCCAACTCAAAAAAAAAAAAAAAAAGAAATCTGACATTTCATATATGGCCATCATAGATAACCTAAATATTTATTTATTTTTTTAATTAATTAATTTATTTTTAAAAAATCTAAATTAACCTTAATTTCAAAATTTGAAATTTACAGGTAGATTTAATCACAATGTGGATTTCTGACACTCTCTGTACCACCAAGAGAGACTACAATCTCTGAAACCTATCAGGCAAATGCTAGGTGAGGTCAACGTATATCTGTGAGGATAAAACACACCAAAATAATTTATAAGTGATGGAAACATGATTATTATTTGAAGATTTGATTGTCATTTGGCAGGTAAGTTTGGGCTAAAGTTATATTACCTCAGGTAAATAAGACATGTGTCTTCAAGGATCTCACCTCTAAAGGCTTCCTAACTTGTTTTTAATCTTTTTTTTTTTTTTTGAGTTGGAGTCTCACTCTGTTGCCCAGGCTGGAGTGCAGTGACAGCTCAAGGCAACCGTAGCCTCAACCTGCTGGGCTGAGGTGATTCTTCTGCCTCAGGTTTTCAATTTATAACTTGTTCCTATATCTTAAATGCCAGTATCCCCAACCAGGATGTGAGTTCCCTGAGACCAGGAAATATAAGACATCCATCTTTCTAACAATCCTGTCTTATAGAGAAAGCATATGCATTACATGCATTCAATTAAAAATAAATAAATCAATGTTTGTTAAAGTGAGTTAAGATTGTTGGGTGAAGTCACTGTTTGCTGTCAAGATGGTAAAAACGTATTGTTCTTGCTTCCTTACCCAAAATCTACCCTTGGCCAGAAATTAATAACAAACACTGAGAAATCCTTAGGGAGACTGAGAATAGATAGCAAGTCTGGTGACAGCCTGAGTGAGAAGGTAGCTAGATACCATTGCAGTTAAGGAAATTTATAAATTCTGTCCTTGTTTCCTAATAATCATGTGAGAATTACCACTTGCCCTTTTGGCAGAGCGTTAACAGGAACAAGACCACATATTGTAGTGGGATTCAGTGCCCTGATAGAATTAAAAGTTGACAAAGATGTTTTGGTCTGACAACTTGTCAATTAGTAGTGTAAGATATTATGCCTCTACTTCGCCAAACTCCTAAAGTGGATAGATTACAAGTAGGAGAAAATACCATTTTCTAGTTCTGACTTTTACTTTAAAGGTTTATATGTTTCTGTCCATGATAGAGTAATAGGGACAAGACTTATTCCTTACTCTTTCTCCTTAAATAATTTTTTTAAAAATCTGAACAAAATATCTGAATATATTTTAGTTGATTTAGTGATTTCAGTTATTTTGGTATAGGAGAGTGATCCCTGAAAGTAAAGAAACAAGGTGAGCCCTACAGTTGCACATACATTGTTTAATTGTGACATGTAGAAAGTTTCCAGGCTGTAGCACAGAGAAGTGAAATCAAATAGAGCCCAGCAGCCTCCCTAAGTGAAGAGACAGAGCTCAAGGAGGCACTAGTAGCTAGAGTCAGTAGGGCAGAATTCTAGAGAGAATAGAACTGCCCAGAGAAAAGGTTCTGAAGACTTTCAGAGGGTTCCTTTCTAGTATTTAGTTGAATACTTATTTTATTGAATTCTGTTAACAATTACAAGGGCCATGGAAAGCATCAACAGAATGAAGCAGATGAAACAATTCCTAGAGTTCACCCAAGGCCTGGTATCATTTGTAATTCAACTGGTCAGAATGGAGAAACACTTCCCATGAAATGCAAACATATGCCTACGTAAACACTGGTACTCACATGTTTATCACACCTTTTTGTCTAATAGCCACATAAGGGAAATAACCAAATGTTCATCAATGAATGAATAAACAAATTGTAAGATGTCCATACAAATGAAATACTACTCAGCAATAAAAATGCACAAAAAACAAGACACATTACAACATAGATGAAACTTACAGTCATTCTGAATATAAAAAACTAGGAAGACAAAAAGAGTATGTTGCCGCATGATTTCATTAATATGAACTTCCAGAAAATGCAAACTAACCTCTAGTGACAAAAAGCAAGTTTTATTTGCCTAAGAGTTAGACTTTAAGGAGGGAAAAATTACAACTAGGGAATGATGAAATTGTTCATTGTTCTGATTTTGTTGACGTGTTCAAGTTGTACACATACATTATTATAACATAATATTTACTTTACATATGTACAGCTTATTTTACTTTATTTATGAACTATTTTCACAGCTATATTGTACTTAAAATTATCCTTTAAAAAGCTGTAAAATATATGCAAAGAGGAGAAGCTATATTTTACTTTTTATCTCCTTGTAAATTTCTGATAAAACATTAGGATTACTTGGTTAGTAAAATAATTATTCCCACATTAGTCATATGTGTTTGCATATTTCCATTAATAGATGTCTGGCTATGCATTGTCCTTTTACGAGGTTCTAGAATCAATCAGTATAGCAAGCACCATTACCCACAAAATAGAAAACATAACATTTAACCTGCTTGTAATGAGATTTCACAAACACATTTAATTCACAAACATGAGTGTCAGAAAATTGAAAAAAAAATTGCTTTCCAGATGTTTTCTGAAAAATTATATTTTTCTAAATATCCTTGTCATATCCATATTTTAATAACATCCTTATACAATAAAAAAGATTTGCTGATTTGTTTTTCATTTAGAATGTGCTGACAATTTCTTCATTAATATGCTTTAGCTTTGCAAAAAGAATATTTTCTAACCTTGATGATTTTTCTGCTGACAGCAGCATATGTGATTTCAAGTTAAGCACTTAGTTCACTAATATTTTACATCTAACAAGATGTAGCAACTTGATAAGTCATAAGTAAATAAGACTTCAAAATATGATTTTATTTGAATTTAATTTCTCCTCACAGAAAGTTTTTCTAAGGAAGTAACTGCACTTTGTTCATGTTATTATCAATGTGATGAATTCTAATTATGAGGAATCTAATTGAGTAAAACTTCTTGAAAGAGCTTCCTAATTTACTAATTAAAGTGAATTAAAATATATTAAAATGTATACATGACTAATTAAACTATTCATATTTAATTGAATTTAGAATAAGTAGAAATTAACAAAATTAACAGAAATTTAGGAACATTAGTAATTGAATTGATCATTTGGGGGTCACCAGAAGAAGCAAAATCTTTTCTCTGTTATTTCACATTTCAAACAGTTGGAAAAACTCTTTCCAAAGCAGCAAAATCAAAAACCAGGCACACAAGCTTTACTATAAAAGAGTATCAAAGAGGACACAAACGGTTGCAGTGCTGCCAATTTAAAAGAATACAAGGTGTTTTCTTAACTCTAGTGTACTGTATTAAACACAAAGATCTATATTTTTGACTGAGTGCCAATTCCACTTACAGTATTTGATTACATGTTGTCTATGTACCGACATTTCATTTGTTTCTAATTCATGTTTCACCTATACAATTGATTTAGGTCAATAGGACATCTCTCAAATGAAACTAGAACCAAGCAAACTTGTCCGGGAATATACACAAATCCATCCCACAGTTTTTCCTTACTGCAGACTTGTAGCACAATTCTGCATTCTACAGCTCCATCTTGTGTCATGCAGTAATTTAAAATAATTGTCTTTTTTTTTTTCTCTGAGCTGGGTAATGGTATTTCTCCTCTTTGAAGACAAGGTGGGCTAAATGTAAATGCTTAGACAAACATCCTGAACAAGTGTTAATAATAGCCAGATGAGAGGTGCAACTAACGTGCACCAATCACACTCACTCATGAATGGCTTCTCACCACAATTCTGACATGACCTTGTCTGGCTGTCTTCTTTGCTCCAAGTTCATGTGTGACAAGGACCGTCAGCAGAGTATTACAATGGCCAGCTGCTTTGGTCTGCAGCTGTAGACAACACACTTTTTTTCCCTCTTTTTGTTCATTCATTTAAAGCAAAATTGGTCTTGACAATGGATCTTTATAATCAGTGTGTCCGCCTTTCAGTGTTGCCAATTTTTTACACATGACATGCCGGTTAGTTTGAGAAATTGGTATTGTTCAGAGAATTGTTTTGCTGGTGTGTTCACTGAGTTAAAATAAAAGTTAAAAAGTCTGAATAGTTCAGGACACACATCCTGAGAGTCCTTGAGATGGGACCACTACAGATAGCACAGATTTTTGTCAGTGGAGCATGAAGATGACTAAGAAAATGACCCCAATGTGGTCTGCCAGTGACAGCAATAGAAATCGTTACAGGCAGATTGTATGCTTTTTCCTTAACATTTAAACTTTCTTTTAATTGCATATAATTACATTTAGATGTTTTAGAAAGTCATTCACTAGCAATTTCACATGTATAAAATAAGCTGAGATTTGTTGTAACAATAATATATTTTTAGCAGTTAAAATATGAATAATGTCAAAAATATGAATAAGGTACAAATTAGAGCAAATTTTAAATATGGAAACTTTAGCATAAAAATATCATTATTTCATAGCTAATATCACTGGTAGGAAAAACAAGTCATTTGAATACAATTTCATAGCTTTCATCAAGTAAGCAGTGCCATTATTTAAGTGTGTGTGTTTGTTTTACGTGGGAAGACAGCTGATGGTTTTGTTTAATTTCCTGAGAGCATAATGAATTAACCTAGATAAAAAATATTGGTGGTTTTAACTTCTGTGCTTCAAACTCTGAGCTGTATTAAAAGAGAACTGTTGGTATACAGAGTATTTCATACATTCATTTACCCTACCTTTCATTCATTTACTAACAAATTTTAAAACTAAACATCGAGCACTTAGAATATGCCAGGTGATATCCTAACTGTATTAGAGTGAAGAGAATAAAAGAAAGAGTTTGTAGATGTATGGGCGTACACATACATAAGTATATGAATATGTTTATGTATACGTGCTTGTGTATTTGGAAGTGGTTGTGTGCTTTTTGTGAACAGACAATAAATTATTTACTTTCCATGATAAATCGTTGTCTTAGCCAACCAGAATTCATTGTAAATGACTGTTTAAAACTTTGGCAAAGGCAATGGAATGAAAACACATACAAATATTTAAATTTCCAATATTTCATGCTATCAATCACATTGGAAATTTCTTCCAACAAATATTGCTTATATTGTAATTAGTTTTATCTACATCAGATTTTTATTGGTGTTTAAAATAATAATTAAAATGTTCCAATGTATTATATGCACATTCTTATAAGGTTACTTATTAATAGTATTAAGTTGATGACATTCTTCAGTGATTTATTTCTTATTTAAAATGTGTCCCTTGTCTATGTGCAAAAGCAATGGAAGCAACTCGCATTAAATTGCTGCGCAAAGTGATCACATTAAACAGTAAAGCAGAAAAGATATTATCTCTCTCAAGAATTATTATTAAACAATCAGGACTTACCAACTAATGCAATGTAGTTTTACTTTGTTGAAAGGTTTAAACTGCTTCTTTAGAGCTATCTGCATTATTATGGTTATATGCATATTTCTCATTTTTGTACAAACAATAATAATTATTATTTAACAATCAAGACTTACCAACTAATGCAATATAGTTTTACTTTGTAGAAAGGTTTAAACTGCTCCTTTAGAGCTATCTGCATTATGGGTGTATGCATATTTCTCATTTTTGTTTTCTCATTTGGATTTATAGAAACTTTGCAGTGGTAGCCATGCCTCAGAGGGTATGGAAAATTTTGAAATGTGGAGAAAAGACATTAAACTAGCAAAAACTTTGATGTCCAGCCAAGGCAGCAGTAGAGATGAAAGGAACAGGAATTATAAGAGGAAAAAGTAGAGCAGAGTCTGTTCTATGTATTGTGAAACGAGCTCATGAAGGCAATGCCCCACTCTATTTAAATAAACACCCTGAAAATAGCCTGGTCTTTTTCCACATCTAGAAGGACCCTTAATAATATTTTTAGTGATGTTGATAATCCTCACAGAACCCGATTTTCACCTTCAGGTTTCAAAAAATATATATATCACAGCCACAAGAAGTATGAACAAACTATCCTTTCGTCTTCCGATATTTTATACTCATCTATCCTTATTTCTAAATTTAAGAAAGAATAGTAACCCAATTGACTAAAATATTACAGAAAATCTCACCTATAGCCATTGCAATGCACTTATGTAGGTCACAGAAATTCTTGGTAACGCATCCTAAGATTTCTTTAGATATGCCACTACCAAGTTCCACAGAGGAGGCTACAGCTCACCCTAACCTTACTGCATTGTGCAGAAGGAAGAAAACAAATAAAATTCTTTCTCTTCTTTTAATATCTCAATGATTCTGAAATACACCAAGCTTCTAATCATGGACCTATTACTTTATAGCTAATCAATTTCACAGATTAGCTTAGAATAGAGAGTAAAAAATCTTTAAGACACTCAACAGATTTAGATTAACTCCACACATGTCTGACATTTGTCCCAAATCCTTCTCAGTACAATTACTTTTAATATTAACTTTCTATTAACATGTCTTAGTACTGCTTATGTGTTAGAAAAGTAAGAAATACTCAAAATAAATAAGTAATGCAGATTCTATGTTTAAGAATTCTCAATCTAGTTAGAGAGAAAATAATGTAAACATGCATATTTATACCACATACAGATATTTGGTGATTGATAAGCAGTACTATGTTTAAACAATGTGGTAAACTAAGAAAATAAGCTAGGCTCTATTTGAAGAAATTCAGAAATACTATAGTTTAAAGATGTTATTTCAAGATTGATTTTCAAAATTTGATTTATGTTTTTAAAGGATTTGGATAAATTCACTTTCTTAATTAGAAATGTAAGTGAATAATGATACAGAACATTCTGAAATCCAAATAAGTTGATGCTTAGATAGATTTTTATGACTAAATGAACAATTTTGTTTTTATACCAGTTCTCCTTTAATTTGAGGTTTAGTCCAAGCTACAAAAGTATTCTATGGATACCAGTCTTTATCAATTAACATATACAAGGAATACCTTAGGATTTTAAGGTAGACAATAAACAGTATAAACCACAATAACCAATAACCCATGATCACACACACACACACACACACACACACACACACACACACACATACACACACCAGTATTAATCTCAGAATTTGATAGTATTCAATGGTTTGAAAAAACCAACCTTATATAATATATCAGTAAAAATAAGTAAAACTTATATTTGGCAGAATAGAATCACTTTCTAGTGATAAATTTATGTATAGAATCACAGCATTTTGCACTAGATTCTTAGCTTAAAAATACGACATGTATATTACTTTAGAGGCAGCAGGACTTAATTACCCTTTTCAGCTTTCACTAGAAAATGTTTCTCTGTAGGTTGTAAAAATCTCTTAAGCTAAACAACTGCTGAATCATTTTCCTCTTTGAGTAAAGGCAGCCTTTTCGCTTTTTCTTATATAAAACAGCATTTTCTTCAGAGATTTAGTAAAGTTCTTATTCTTTTTGAGCACGTTAACTTCCTCCTGCTTTCTAAAAATGAGAACAGAATAAGCTTAAATTGCTTTTTATATTTCATCACATAAACTATATATCTTTAGTTTTCCTCATAAATAACTTAAAAAATACCTCAACTAAATAGTTTGACAAAAGTCTACTTCTTTTAAAACACATATTTAAATATTCTTAAAAATATGGGCCAGTTGGTTTCCAATACAGAGGTATAAAACATCCAATTTAGTTGAATAGCTTATACAATCTTGATTTAGTTTTCTTAGATTAGAGTAACTTAATTTTAAATATATGCAGAGCAAAAAGGGTCAGGAAATACTCAATACACCTTGACAATTTTGCCTTTAGAATAGTTTTTACTTTTTAAATTATATATAATGCTTACATAATATATTTAAAATGATGTAGTTTGCTTTTTTATTATTGCAAATTTATATGACTGTTTATGAAGTTCACTTAGTTCCCCCTGCATCATTCATATGACCTGCAACACAGTAAAGATTAATTTAATAAGCATTTCTTGTTTAAATGGGAAAAAAAAGAATGAATTCATAATATATGGTTACTTTTATTTTTAAACTAATAGAAGATTTGGGTACAAAGTGCAGAATGTTCCCATATATCCATCCCACTAAAATGCGGTACATTTGTTAGAGTTGATGAGATAACATTGAAACATGATTAATTAAAATTCACTGTATGCATTAGGGTTCACTTTTTCTGTTGTATCCTTGCATACTATAGGTTTTGCAAGTCACATAATGACATGTATTTAACATTACAATATTGTACAGAACAGCTTCGCTGCCCGAAAAATCCTCTGTGTTCTACTGATTCATTCCTCTCTGTTTCCTCCTATGCCTTTGGCAACCACTGACTTTCTAGTGTCTTCAAGTTTGGCCTCTTCCAGAATGTCACATCACTGGAATCCTAAAGTATGTAACTTTTGCCAGATTGGTTTCATCACTTATCAATATGAATTTTTCAAACAGCTTGGGTTGTAATGACAAGATGCCATAAGCTGAGTGGCTTAAACCATAGAAATGTGTTTACATAGTTCTGGAGCTGGGAAGTTGAAGTCAAGGTGATGGTAAGGTAGAGACGCCTCTTCTCTTGGCTGGTGAATGTGCTCACATGACCTCTCTTTTTGTTTGACTGGAAAGAGAAAGCTGTCTGGTATCGCTTCTAATAAGAACACTAATTTTATAGTAACTCTAATCCAATAGAATTAGTGTTCCTATTTCCAAATGCAGTCATTGCATTTCAAACTATTCATTTCAGAGGGACACAAATCAGTTATGTTACACCCTTTGTCCCCTAAAATTCATATTCAGCTCACGGGCAAAATGCATTCACTCTATTCCAACAGGCACCCAAATCTTAATTCCTTTCGGTACAAGTTCTAAAGACTCAGGTATGGGTGATACTTTAGATATGATTCCCCTTGAGACACAGTTTTTCTTAGGCTGTAATCCTGTAAAGCAAGAAAAGTTATATGCTTCCAAAATACAGTGGTTGGATAGACTTAGAATGAACATTCTAATTCCAAAAGGAAGAAATAGGAAAGCAGGAAAAAGTGGCAGGTCCTGAGCAAGACATAAAATAGAAAAAGAAAATTTTATTCAATCTAAAGATTCAAAAATAAGTCTCTCTGACTTGATGCTCTTACCCTCTTGACACACTAGTATGATGACTCTGCCCACCATGCCCTGGGTGGGAATCATTCTCCTACAACTCTGCCAGGCTAAGGTCCTTCTTCTAAGGAAGATTCTTTGTTGGCAGAGGCCATCTGACTAGTTGAAAATGGGGCAGTGAGGCCCAGAATTCTGAATTGCCTTCAGGGTCATCCCCTTTTGTCTCAAGGAATAGTGAACATTTGAAGCTGAATAGCTCTACTGTCCTATTTTGTAGAATTCAGGAAGACCAACAGTCTTCCTTCATTTTGTCCTATATCTACCTTTTTCAGTTAAAGTTTGCAGTGTTTCTGCTCATATAATTCCATACCATTTTTATCAAGTGGTGGTCCAAGTGTGTCTTTGGTGTTCTCTTAGAACATGATTTCGCTTATTTTTTAGGATGCCCAGGTTGAAAATTTTCCACATTTTAAAGTTACAATTACTTTTCTTTTAGCAATTGCTTCTTCAATTCATTTCTCTTAACATTTAACTATAAGTAGTTAAGAATATTCGGGTCACATTATCAACATTTTGCTTTGAAATCATCACAACTAAATATCCAACTTAATTGTTCACAATTTCTGTCATCTATAAAAAACTAGAACACATTTCACTCAAGTTAATTGCCACTTTATAACAAGAATTACCTGTTAGGGTATGGACGGACAGGGTGGAGAGGCGCAGGAATGGCGCAGCACTGCCGGGGCTGGCAAGCCAGAGGTGCGTGCTGGCAACCCAAAGATCCGAGTAGATTGCAAAGAATTGTGACACACAAAAAGGTGAGAAAAGAAAAGATTTATTTAAGAAAAGTTCACCACCCACAGACAGGGAGTGGCCCTACACTCTAGGTGAGTGTGGCATCGTAGCCCCCCAGAGTCCTGGTTTAAATCTTTTTCTTGGAGTTGTTGCATGTGACTGCCATGACTGCTGTGACTTCCTTATCAACCACCTGTGGATGTCTTGGAGAAACTGTGACACAGAGACCTATTAATGTTTGCCCACATCATAGCCCCTAGAGAAGGGTGTGACAAGGATTCTAATTCTCCTGCACCTTCCCAAACAACATTCCTTAGACCTAATGGAGGGCGTACATCCCCTTATCTCCTAAGAATTCCAAGTAGGTAGGTTTGGGGATATCATTGACTTCCCTGTAGATAGTGCCCAAATTACTGGAAGATCGAATCCCTACCTGCTCTCCCTCTGAGCAATCATAACTTTTGTAATTACAAGTTTCATGACTTTTATAGTCCTTGCCCAATGCATGATGTCTTAGACTTTGTAAATTCCCTTAACTCTAGGCAAGCTTGATTGACACTATGAGATACCTAGCACCAGGAAGTCTGTTCCTAGAAAGACAAGGTTGGCAAAATTAATTTTTACTTAAAGTGGGCATTTATCCAAAAGAATAGCTTCTACTTTCTCATCATTGTATTAAGATTTAGGAAGAAGGGTAAATAAAATGTATTTCCTGCTCTCGGCCTGTCCTTTCATTCTCCACTCCTGCTCTTGGAAATATTCTTATGATCCTGGGAAAATGGGGCAAAGATCATTCTTCTGTATCTACTTCCTGCTGAGATGGGGCCATAGAGATGTCCCTATCTATTTATTTCCAAGGGCATGAACAGGAAATGGCAGAACCTTAAGCAAATGCTATCAGATCTAATAAAACATCAAATGAGAGCATAGACAAAAATTATTAAGCACACAGTGATGAAAAAGGCTATGACCCAAAAAACAATGTTGGAAAAGTGAAAGCCCCATAAATTATATGTATTCATTAACATAAGTTGAAATATTTCTTTGTAAATTATCTATAGTTGTACTTTAACAAGAAAATACAGCCACTTTGACAAAGTCTGAAGAAAGAAAAATTGAAAACATTAGAAACATATTGTTAGGTTCTAGCTTAAATTGAGAATTCAAAACAGGTAAACATTGGCAAGAGAAAACGGTTTCTTTTGTTTTTTTGTAGTAGGTCTGATATACTTTCACAACCATTAGATATGCTAGAGGGTGAAGCCCAGGTAACCTCTATGCCAGCGAGATAGGAGATTAACATTTTCCCACTTTTGATGAGAGGAGTGAGATGGTATGGGCCTTCTGACAGGCAAATATTACCTTACAGTTTAACAAAAATAATGTAATCCTTGTGCCTAGAAGGAGATCTCAAAGTTGTTAGCAATTTGGTACTGAAAAGCACTATAGCCGAGTACAAACTTCTTTGAGTGAAATTAATCTACCTGGTCTGCAATCAGCTGGGGAGGGTATGGGGCAGATGTGGTTCCTGGAGCTTGTTTCTTATCTTACCCTAGAGAGAGACTGAATCGAGAACCTCAAGGGTTTAAGTATTAAAGTTTTTAAAAGCATAATGTTATAACACCAGATTACAGTAGTTATAGTAAAAGTCACTTATTTAGCCAAAATGATAGTCCAAAGATTTTGAAAAAAAAAAAAAAACTTTGCTTTTTTGTAACAAAGACAGTGGGGGAGAAAAAAAAAACTTGCTTTTCTGTAACAAAGACAGTGGGGGAGGGCTAGTTGAGTTTTGTCTCTTTCTTCCCCCCTCTGTTGTTTAAAGGAGAAAAATTCTTTTGGAGATTGTTAATTAAG
>CAUYQG010008826.1:0-33555 GCA_963574415.1 Tarsius wallacei
TGGGCAAAAGATATGAACAGACACTTCTCAAAGGAAGACATCCAAGCAGCCAACAGACACATGAAGAAATGTTCAACCTCACTAATCATCAGGGAGATGCAAATCAAAACCACCCTGAGATACCACCTAACTCCAGTCAGAGACTCAAAAGCAAAACATCAAACCATAAGAACCTTAGAAAATGAAGGACATACCCACATGGAAATTGGAACTGGCATCCAATTCCTGAACAAAACCCGAAACCCACGGGCCATAAGAGATAAGTTAGACAAGTGGGACCTCATTAAACTAACAAGCTTCTGCAAAGCCAAAGAAACCATAAAGAGAGCAGGGAGATAGCCTACAGACCGGGAAAAAGTATTTGCCAACTCCAGGTCTGACAAAGGCTTAACATCTTGGATCTACAAGGAACTCAAACGTGAGGAAAAGAAAAAAACAAACAGCCCCATTATAAAATGAGCAAAAGATATGAACAGACACTTCTCAAAGGAAGACAGCCGAGCAGCCAACAGACACATGGAGAAATGTTCAACCTCACTAATCATCAGGGAGATGCAAATCAAAACCACTCTGAGATACCACCTAACTCCAGTCAGAATGGCAATTATCAATAACTCAAAAAATAACAGTTGCTGGAGAGGGTGTGGCGAAAAGGGAACACGTCTACACTGTTGGTGGGAGTGTAAACTAGTGCAACCTCTGTGGAAAGCAGTGTGGCGATTCCTAAAAAGCTCTAAACGCCAACCTCCCGTATGACCCCGCAATCCCTCTACTGGGAATATACCCTGAAGAACCCAAATCACTCTATAAAAAAGATATCTGCACACGTATGTTTATCGCAGCATTGTTCACAATAGCAAGAACCTGAAGCAACCACGCTGTCCATCAAAAGAGGACCGGATTTTAAAAATGTGGTACATATACATGATGGAATACTACACAGCCATAAAAAAGAACAAAATCATGAATTTCACAGCAACTTGGATGGAACTAGAATCTGTAATACTGAGTGACCTCTCACAGAAACAAAGACTGAGTATCACATGTTCTCACTCATATAGTGAATCTTGAACATCCAACGTAATACTATAAGAAAATGACTGACAGTGGTGGGAAAGTATGGGGAGGGAAGGGGAAGGGAGATGGGATCAATGGTACTCAATATTTGTCTGGGGATGGGGAGACACCTCTTATCAACAAGGGTGACTGAATGAAGCATATTTGTATACGTAACCCTTAACTGTACTCCACAATATGATAATAAAAAATACTGATTATTAAAAAAAAAAAAAGTAATGTATTCTTTTTATGCCTAGTTTGTTCAGGGTTTTTTTTTTTTTAAATCATAAAGGTATGCTAGATTTTGTTGAATGCTTTTTCTGCATCTATTGAGATGATCATGCTTTTAAAAAAATTCTGTTTATGTGGTGAGTCACATTTATTGATTTGCTGATCTTGAACCATCCTTGCATCCCAGAAATAAAGCCTACTTGATCATGATAAATTATCTTTTTGACATGCTTTTGAATTTGGTTTGCTAGCATTTGTTGAGAATTTTTAAATCTATGTTTACCAGTGATATTGGCCTGTAGTTTTCTTTTACATTTGTGTCGTTGTCAGATTTTGGTGTCATTATGATGCTAGGTTTGTAATATGAACCAATGCTTTGGAATGGTTTCAGTAAGATTAGTACTAGTTCTTCTTTGTACATCTGGCAGAATTTGACTGTGAATCCATCTGTTCCAGGCCTTTTATCGATTGATAAGTTTTTAATTACTGTTTCAATTTTGTAAGACATTTTTGGTCAGTTCATAATGTCATTTTTTCCTTTTTCATTTTTGGGAGATTGTGTGTTTCCAGGTATTTATCTTTTTCCTTTAGGTGTTTTAGTTTGTGCACACAGAGGTGTTCATAGTAGTCTCTGAGAATATTTTGTATTTCCGTGTGATCAGTTATAATGTGTCCTTTGCCATTTCTGATTGTGCATATTTGGTTCCTTTGTTAGTGTGGCAAGTAGGCTATCAATCATGTTTATCCTTTCAAAGAACAACTTTTCATTGATCCTATTTTTTTGTCTCAATTTCATTTAATTCTGATTTTGATTGAGTTATATCTCTGTGCTAAGTTTGAGTTTTGTTTGTTCTTGTTCTTCTACTTTTTAAGGTGCGACATTAGGTTGTTAATTAGAAATCTTTCTATCTTCTTGATGTAGGCATTTAGCACTATAAACCTTCCTTTTAACTTTGTATACTGGTGATTTTCAAATGTTGTATCTTTATTTTCATTTGCTTGAACATTTTTTTTTTTAATCTACCTTAAATTCACCACTTACCCAAAAGTCATTCAGGAGCAAGTTGTTTTGTTTCCATGTAATTGTGTGGCTTTGAGATTTCCTATTGGTATTAATGTCTAATTTTATTCTACCATGGTCCAAAAAGATGGTTGGTATGTTTTCTATGTTTAAAAATAGAGACATACTTTATGACCAAATATGTGATAAATCTTGGTGAATGTTCCATGTGCAAATGAGAAGTATGTATATTCTGTGGTTGTTTGTTGGAGTGTTTTGTAGATGTCTGTTAGGGCTATTTGTTCAAGTTTCTAATTTACGTCCAGAATTTCTTTGTTAGCTTTCAGCCTCAATGATCTCTCTAATGTTGTCAATGAGGTGTTGAAGTCCCCCACTTTTATTGTATATCATTCTTGATGCTAGTATTTAGTAGTAATTATTTATATATCTGGGTGCTCCAATGTTGGGTGTGTATACCTTTAGAATCGTCAAATCTTGTTGAACTCAACCTTCTAACATTATATCATACCTTTTTTTCTCCTTTTTAATTTTGCTGTTTTAATGTCTGTTTTATGTGATACAAGAACAGCAACCCCTGAACATTTTTGTTTTTTATTGGCACGACAGATCTTTTTGTATTTCTTTACTTTTACTTTCAGCCTATGGGTGTCATTACATGTGAGATAGGTCTCCTGAAGGCAGCAGAATGTTAGGCATTGTCTTTTTTTTTTTTTTTTTCAATTTTCCATTTTGTATCTTTTAAGTAGAGTGTTTTGGCTATTTACATTCAAGATTAATATTGATATATGAGGTTTTGTTCCTGTCATAGTGTTTTTAGCTAGTTGCTTTGAAGTCTTGATTGTGTAGTTGCTTTTTTCTGTGGGCTTTGTACTTTGTATTTACAGCTCTTATGGTAGCAGGTAATATTCTTTTGTTTCTGTGTTTAGAACTAATTTTAGCATTTCTTTTTTTAAATTAAATTAAATTTTTTTTCCTCTTTTAATTTTTATTTAAGATTGTGGGGTACAATTCAGGGCTAGGTATACAAATATTCACCGTGCAGTTACCCTTATCGATGAGGTGGGCATTTCTTATAAGGTCGGGCTAGTGGTGACAATTCCCTTAGCATTTACTTGTATGAAAAATATATTATTTCTCCTTCATTTATGAAGTTTAGTTTGGCGGGATATGAAATTCTTGACTGGCAAGTTTTTCTTTTCTTTTAGAAAGTGAATAATAAGCACCTAGTCTCATCTGGCTTGTAAGGTTTCTGCTAAGAAGTCTGCAGTTAGTCTGATAGAATTCCCTTTATAGGTAATTTGGGCCCTTTTCTCCAGCTGCCTTTAAGATTTTTTCTTTAGAATTGACCCTGGATAGTGTGATGACTATGTGCCTTGGGGATGGTCATCTTGCATAGTAACTTGCAAAAGTTCTCTGAATTTCTTGTATGTGGATGTTGACCTATCTAGCAAGTTTGATGAATTGTTACTGAATTATTTCCTTGAATATGTTTTCCAAGTTGCTTACTTTTTCTTCTTCTCCTCTCACGAATGACAATAACTCGTAGGTTTGGTTGCTTTACCTAACCCCATCTTTCTCAAAGACTTTTTTCATTTTTTAAAACTCATTCTTTAAAATTTTGTCTGCCTGGGTTAATTAGAAAGACTAGTTATTGATTATTTCATTTGTTTTGTCTAGTCTATCGTTAAGGCTTCCAACTGTATTTTGAAGCTCCTGTAGATAATTTTTCAATTCCAAAGTTTCTGTTTGGTTCTCTCTTAATATTTCTATGTTATCTTTCATATCCTGAATTGTTTTTCTGGTTTCTTTACGTTGGATTTCTACTTTTACTTGGGTCGCATTGAGTTTCCTTGCAATCAATATTTTCAATTCTTTATCTATCATTTCAGACATTTCAATCTGGTTAGTATCTACTGATAAGGTGCTAATGCCATCCTTTGATGGTATCAACATACTGGCTTTAAGCCGGCTCGGTGTGTCAGCCTGTAATCCCGCGCCTTTGGGAGGCTGAGGTGAGAGGATTGCCTGAGCCCGCGGGTTGGACACCCGCCTGGGCAACTTGGTGAGACCTCATCTCTACAAAAAATCAGCCGGGCATGGTAGCGCATGCCTGTAATTCTGGCTACTCGGAAGGCTGAGGTGGAAGGATCACCGGAGCCCAGCAGGTTGAGGCTGCGGTGGCCGGGAGCGGTCACTGCACTCCAGTCTGGGCGACAGAGTGAGATTCCAACTTAAAAAAAAAAAAATACTGGCTTTTTCTACTGCTAGAGTTCTTGCTCTGATTCTTTCTCATCTGAGGAAACTGTTGCTTATTTTTGAATTTGCTATTGTTTGGATGGGGCTTTTAAAAATATTATTTTTTACCTTGAGTGTATGACTATTGTGTATGTTGTATACGACTGTTCGGCTTCTTTATGGGTGCTCTTAAGGGGTCAAGGGTTTGAACGGTTTCCTTTGTAGTGACTAGTTGCTATTTTGATGTGTTTTTGGTCCAGTTCAGTTTGTCTTCCAGTAGATGGCGCTTAACAGTAAGAGCAGGCAGGCAGGTCGGTGCCCTGTTGATGCACCCGCCCTGCCAGGGGTGGCAGGAAGAGACTCCGATAGGAGTGTGCTGAAGTTTAAGTGGAAGGGTAGGGCAGTGTTGCACCAGCTCTTCTTCTTGAGATAGTAGGAATGCAATCCATTTACCTATCATGTCCCTGTTCTGTGGCTCATGAGATTCTGTGTTTAATAAAGGCTTCATCTTTTGGTTCTGGTCAGGATGGGGCTGTGGGCTATGGATCCTGCTTTCTAACGGCTACCAATAGAATTACAGTTGGGGCAGCACCTCTTTCTGCCGTTCAGGGCAGGCCACTTCACAGTCTGCCTCTCTGGCTGGAGCTGCCACCCTATGTAGGGAGAAGTTGATCCCTGTCCTTTGTGAAAACCTAAGCATGCCTGGGCTCACTTTCAGTGGAGGTGGAGCCACCAAAAAAGCATAAAAAAGCTATTTATTTTAGTGTACGCTCACCGAGCTCCAGCAGGAAGAACTGCAGCTTCATTTGCTATAGTGAGTAAGGGTGTAGGGGGCAGGAGATGACCCTATCTC
Organism: Tarsius wallacei; assembly: GCA_963574415.1. NCBI lineage: Eukaryota > Metazoa > Chordata > Mammalia > Primates > Tarsiidae > Tarsius > Tarsius wallacei. The sequence continues at coordinate 5,400 of CAUYQG010008826.1, forward strand.
CATATCCAGTTTCTCTAATGGGGGAGGTCGTAGCAGCCTGTGCTCCCCACTCTTTTAGGTGTGACCCACACTGGGAATTAAATCTCCAGGAGACCCACAAGTCTCTGGGTTTGCCAAAGTCAAAGCAGGTTGTGAGGTATGTCTGTGGGAGGTCTGATGGTACAATGGCTCAAGGGTGGAGGATCTCTGGACTGGGCTGTGGCAGCACAAGTGTACAACTAATATGGCACCCACCATCTCAGTTGGATCTGAGGGGTATGTGAACACAGTTGCATGAGCTGGTCATCCGGATCTTTGTTCCTGGGAAGTTCTCTAATCACCACTGACGTGTTAACCTCTGTCACAAGGACAGAGTGGCTCTCCAGCAGTTTAGCAGTCAATAGATTGTCAGAAAGGTGAGAGTAGAAGAGAAGCACTTCCACCTACTCTTTCGGCTGGGCTCTGAGTTCCTCTGGGGTTGATCTCAGCCAGACTTTTACTGCTTCTTTTCTTGTGTCCTAGCTCTTTTTTGTAGGTGCTCTGACAGGCCTTGGGTCTCTTTCCTCCATTTCCCATTCAAAATTTGTTAATTCACGAGTAACTTCAATCTTCTTTCTGAGGAGAACCGTCATGTAATGTCTCTAATCAGCCATTTTGTAACAAACAACAACAAAAACCAAACTCTACCTTTTAACTGGAGTGTTTAGTTTACTTTCAGCAATTACTGATAGATGAAGATTTATGTCTATCATTTGACTATTTAAAATAACTTTGTATTTTTTGCCCCTTTCTTAATTTCTGCCTGTGTGTTAGATAGATATTTTCTTTTTTTTTTTTTTTTTTTTTTGAGTTGGAGTCTCACTGTCGCCCAGAATGGAGTGGTGCAGTGGCCGCTCCCGGCCACCGCAGCCTCGACCTGCTGGGCTCCTGCGATCCTTCCGCCTCAGCCTTCCGAATAGCTGGAATTACAGGCGCGCGCTACCACGCCCGGCTGATTTTTTAAATTTATTGTAGAGAGATGAGGTCTCGCCAAGTTGCCCAGGCGGGTCTCGAACCCTCGGGCTTAGGCAATCCACTCACCTCAGCCTCCCAAAGGCGCGGGATTACAAGCTGAGCCACCGAGCCGGCTAGATAGATATTTTCTACTGTGCTATTTTCATTTTTTTGCTATATTTTTAAAGTTTTATTTTTAGTGACTGCCATATCAATTAAAATTAACTTGTAGCTTATAACAATCTATTTTATAGTACCAACTTAATGTCAATAATATACAAACACTTTGTTCCTATTCCTTCTCTTTTCTTTGTGCTTTTATTGTTACACACATTATATGTGTATACATTTGGTACCTGTCAAACATTTTTGTAATTACTGCTTCATGGATTTGTCCTTTCAATTATATAGGGAAAAAAGAGTTACAAATAAAAACGCATTTATACTCTCTTTTATATTAACTTAAGCAGTTAACTTTACCAGTGCTCTTTATATCTTCATATGGATTTGAGGTTTTCTCTAATGTCTTTTCATTTCAGCTAGAAGAATCCCCTTTAGTATTTTTTGTGGGGCAGTTTTGCTAACAATAAATTCTCATTGTTTTTGTTTGTCTGGGAATGTTTTAACTTTTCCTTTATATATGAAGAATAGTTTTGCTGGATATGGAATTTGGTTAATAGTCTTTTTATTTCAGCACTTTGAATATATCATCCAACTGCCTTCTAGCTTCTGTTGTTTAAATGAATATCCCTTATATATGATAAGTTGGTTCAGCCTTGCTATTTTCAGTATTTTTTTCTTTTTATTTTGACAGTTTTATTTTTATGTGTTTAGATGTGGATCTCTTTGAAGTTATTCTATTAGAATTTGTTGAGCTTCTTGGTTGTTGGATTAATGTTTTCCATCAAATTTGGAAAGTTTCATTTCATTTTTTTTCAAAAGTTTTTCCTGTCTCTTGCCTCTCTCTTTTCCTCCTGGAACTTTCCTCATACATGTGTTGGTATTATTGATGGTATCCCACAGACCTCTTAGGCTTTGCTCATTTTTTAATTGTTTTTTTTTCTTTCTTTTCTTCAGACTTAATGATCTGTTTTTAAGTATGCTAATTCTTTCTTCTGCCTTCTCAAATCTGATGTTGAATCTGCTAGTGAATTTTTCATTTCAGCCATTGTACTTTACAACTCCAGAATTTATATCTGTCTCCTGTTTATAATATCTTTAAAAAATTTAAATTATGTCTTTAGTGAGACATCATTCTCATATTTTCCTTTAGTTCTGTAGACATGATTTCTTTTGTTCTTTGCACATATTTTAAATGATTGGTTGAGAGTCTTCGTCTAGCAAGTCCAATCTCTGAGCTTCCTCAAGACAGTTTCTATTGATTACCTTTTTTCATGTGCATGGGTCACATTTTCCTGTTTGTTTGCATGTTTTGTGTATTTTATTGAAAACAGGACATTTTAAATAATATAATATAGTAACTCTGGATATCAGATTCTGCACACTCCCCTGGTTTGTTATTTTTATTTTTCTGAACTAATGTTTTAAAGTCTGTTTTTTGTTATGGCTGGCCACTGAAGTCTCTGCTTAGCTTAGAGGTCTGCTAATAATTGTACCAAGATTTCCTTAAATGCCTGTAAAATATATGTTTTTCAGCCTTTGCCAAGAAGCTCTGTATATTTGTTGAGGAATGTCTTCAACACTCAGCTAGTTGAAGCTGAGTTGAAAATTCTGCGTTAGTCTTCATCTCCTGCTTGTGCAGAGCCTTGACATTAGCCAGTGGTGAGAGCTAAGGGTCTTCTCAGATCTTTCTTGGGTATGCCCACAGGCCTCAGCATGCACTCAGCCTTACACAAATGGACTTGTAGAATCTCAGAAGTGTGTCATAATTTTTCAAAGTTCCTGTACACATCACATTCAAAAGTTTTTCTTTTTAAGCTTTTGGGTAGCCCATTATCTGCCCCAACTGGTGTCCTCTGCTCCAGGTGGTCACAATGTTAAACAACTTCTGTAATTGTTTTTTGACCAAGGCTCCCTGGGGAACTTAACATCACACTTGGTAAGCTCCTAATATGAAGATCTTCTTGTGAGTAGCATTTTTGAAGGAAAAATTAACAAGATAAATAATAATAATTCTCTAGGAATGAGGCTTAAAATGATCTTCAACTCCATACTACCTCTTTCAGTTCCTGCCAGGCTGTTGGCTTTTACTACGATGACTGTGAGGTGTTGGTTTTCAACTGTACTGCTGACATAAGGAGAAGCAGATTAATTGGTTAATTTCCAGTGTTCTGGAGACATTGATTTGACAATCTTTTTACAATATTCTCACTGTTCTATGAAGGTGATTTTTTTTTAGAGGTTCATGCACTGTCATTTTCACTGATGTTACCTTACCATATGATCCTTAATTCTTATGCCTCTTAGTATATATATCTGAGATAACTGGAAAAAATTGTGTGAGAATAATTTGCAGTTTTTAAAATTTGCCTAATATTCTTATGACATAGGTAAGAAATATAGAATTGTCATTTGGTTGCTTGTTAACTATAGAATCAATAATAATTTATGCATTTGAGGTTTTTCAAGTAAGAACCAAGCACTGAGGGTCTTTTACAAATTCAAATTAAAATGAGACAATTTTTATTACCACCACCTCTTACCATAAAGCTGGGTTTCTAAGACTAGATATCCACATAGGCAGAATTTAGATTTTTAAAGCTTATAGCATCAAGTACCAAGAACTAATTGGGATAATATTATGCTCTAGTTCCCTCACGATGATTTATTAGGAGTTAGTGATAGCTATGTATAGTATCTATAAATCAACACATAATTGATGGGGTAAAATATGATCTGGGTATAATCTAAAAAAGGGTGGAAAGTAATTTTTTTATACATTACATTACAAAAGGATTTTGGCATCACTTTTAGACTTGTAATTCTATTACATATTTAACTATAATTTTCTGAATTAAAAATAAAATAAAATTGTGTGTTTGGGTAATATTATTGGAAAGATTGAGTTTGAATGTAAGAAAAATAATTTTAAAGGTGTTAATAACTACTTGTGGGTGAAAGGACTAACAAATCCCTCCAATAAAGAGCGAAAAAATTATAGGTAACAGATGTCTCAAATTTACTTAGAGTGAAAAATCAGACACAATGCTTCATTTTACTTGATGAGCACAGTAAAACAAAGGCATGGATGTCAAATGAAACTTATGCTTAAGCTATATACAGTTTTTTAAGATTAGACCATTATTGTTTACCAAAAGTAATGTCATTAAAAATGAATCAACCTTAAAAGAGAAGTGGCCATATTTCTTACCTAGTTAAAGACTTAAAGAAAAAAAATAGCTTACCATCAATATTTTTTTCCTGTTGTAACACCATACATTGCAGTGTTACAAATAGGATTAAAGTATCCTGTATTGATTTTTTTTTCAAGATGAATGTTTAGCGAATGATATAAGGTTACTCATTCCTTCCTTTATGCTCCTGGACTCAAATAAAGTGAATATATGAGTTATGAAGGTAAAACTAAAAAATGAGTAAATTCATAATAGTTGTGCAAATTATTTGCATGTTAAGATGAGAGTTTATTAACAATATAAAGGAAAAATGCCATTATTAAAGAAGTTTGTAAAGAAACATTCACATTTATCCTTAAACAATCAGTACCAGGAAGTAGAAGTTTTTTATTTGTGAATCAATCTTTTCCTCTCTAGATCCCTTCATTTCTTTATTAGCACCCTCTCTATTCCTCTTAGATTCTCAGATTGATTTTTTTGCTCTTCCTGATAAAGAAAAATAGACAGGTGAATATTCATACCTCTAAGGTGTGAGGAAATTATTAGTGTTCTCTTCCAATGACAGTTTCATCTTAAGCACATGAATACCTAACAGTGAGATTTCTGATATCAGTAGCCAATAAGCAGAACAAAGAGGTTTCATGTTGTTTCTTTCCAGAATCCCTCAAATTTCAGTGCAGTTTAGAACCTCCTATCCAAATTTATAAAAAGCTACAGGTTCCAAAGGGAATGTTTACTCTCACCAAAGATATAGGTATATGCCCCCAGGAAATAATGGAATGTATATTCAACCAGTATAAACACATTTGTGGGAAGTCTTTCTGAAGTCTGATAATTGTATAACAAAGCAACATTTGTTCTAACAGCATGCGCAAAGCTTTTCCCTAGAATATTCTAGAATAGATTTCTAAAAACAATTAATTGGTTGTGGCATTTGTCAAACAATTTCCCAAAACAGCAAGAAGAAAAAAGAATATTAAAAATAATCACTTGCCTTTAGGACTAGTATTAAATATTTTATAGTTTTAGCCTTTAGGCGAAGGAAATAAAGATAAATTTTTTATGGTTTCATGATAAATGTGATGAATACAAAACATAATAAAACTTTAGATACTATTTCTACTCAAGCAATTGATAGTATTATTTTCCTAGAACACTTTGTAAACTATGGTCCATATACTTGAATATTTCACATAAAGCAGTGTTTCGGTTCTATCAGACTGCTAATTAAAATTCCCACAATTTTATAAATTTTTACACTTTCATATTTTTCTAAAGTCAGGTTTATTAATGTACAACTTACAGTAAAATTCTACTCATTTACATGTAAAGTTCAATGAGTTTTAGTAACATGTAGCCATGCTTATTGGTAATATATCTATGATGGTTATGTAACCACCACCAAAGTTAAAGTTACAGAATATTTTTGTCACCCTAAAAGTTTCCCTCATTTCCCGTTGTAATCAATCACCTAACCTACCTCAACCCCGATTGGATTTCTGTTCCTATAATTTTACATCTTCCACAATGTCTTATAAACGGAATGATATTTTCTGTAGCTTTTTTTTGTTTCTGGTTTCATTTATTTAGCACAGTGGTATTGAGATTCATCATTGTTGTTACATAGTTTGTTTGATTTTATTAAGAAGTAGTATTCCAATTTATTTAGGTACCACAGTTTGTGCATCCATTAAACAACTGAACAACATTGAGTTATTCTTAGTTTTTAGGAGGCTATATAAACATTCAAGAAGATGCCTTCGTGTGGGCATATACATAATATGTAGGCCAAGGATTTCTGAGTAGTATGGTGAGTATAAATATGTTTTACATTATAAGAAATGTCCAGGCTGGGCTCAGTGGCTCAGCCTGTAATCCTAGCACTTTGGGAGGTAGAGGCCAGTGGATTGCCTGAGCCCGAGGGTTCGAGACCCACTCAGGCAACTTGGCAAGACCTCATCTCTACAATAAAATCAAAAATTAGCTGGGCGTGGTAGCGCACACCTGTAGTTCTGGCTCCTTGGAAGGCTGAGGTGGAAGGATCGCCGGAGCCCAGCAGGTCGAGGCTGCGGTGGCCGGGAGCGTGCCACTGCACTCCAGTCTGGGCGACCGAGTGAGGCTCCAACTCAAAAAAAAAAAAAAAAGTCCAAAATGTATTTACCATTACACCTCTCCACCAACAATATATGAGAGTTTCAACTGTTCCATATTCTCACCAGCACTTGGTCTTGTCAGTTTAAGGAAAACAAAATTTTAAGCTATTCTAAGAGGTTTGTAGTAATGTGTTCATGTGGTTTGTTTGCCTGTTTGTTTATTTATTTATTTCTTATTTATTTAGAGTTGGAGTCTTACTACATGGCCCAGGTTGGAGTGCAATTGCACGCTCACGGCCACCCCAGCGTCGACCTGCTGGGCTCTGGCAAGCCTTCCGACTCAGGCTTCCAAGTAGCTGGAACTACAGGCGCGTTACCACGCTCTGCTAATTTTTTATTTATTGTAGAGACAAAGTCTCGCCAAGTCTCCCGGGCTGACCTCGATCGAACCCGTGGACTCAGGCAATCCACTCGCCTCGGCTTCCCAAAATGCTGGGATTACAGGCTGAGCCACGGATCCCGGCCCATGCAGTTTTAATTTGCATTTTTCCAGTGACCAATGATGTTGAACTTGTTTTCATATGCATTTTAGTCATCTATATATTTTATTTGGTGAAGTGTCTGTTTAAATATTTTTAAACTATTTTTATTTGGACTTCTAAAAATTATTAAGTTGTATGCATTATTTACATATTTCAGATATATGTCCTTCATCAGGAATATATTTCCAGATATTTTATCCCAGTAGGTGGTTTGTCATTTTATTTTTAACATTACATTTCCAAGAACAGAAGTCTAAAATTCAACAAATGTTACTTTTATCATCTGTGCTTTTTGTGACTTTTCTGAAAAATCTTTACCTAATCTAAGGTCACAAAGGTTTTCTTTTACGTTTTCACTAGAGGTTTTGCAATTTGGGCCTTATTTAGGTTTATGATCCATTTTAAATTAAGTTTCGTAGGTAGTACAAGGCAAAAGTTGAGAGTTTTAAAAACATGAATGTTTATTTTTTCTAGCACAATTTGTTGATGTCTATCTATTCTCCACCAAATACTTTGTCAACTTTGTTGTCAAGAGATTGATCAGATATATATATGTGTGTGTGTATGCGTCTATTTTTAAAGCCTAATCTGTTCCATTGATTGATTTATATGTCTGTCCTTATGCCAATGCCAAACTATTTTGATTACTATATCTTTATAGTAAGTTTTAAATCAGGTACTATGAGCCCTCCATCTTTGGTTTTCTTCATTACTTTTTAATGGATATTCTAGGTTCTTTGTTTTTCCATATAAATTTTAGAATTCACTTTTTAATTTCTACCAGAGAAAACCTGATGAAATTTTGTTTGGAAATACACTGGATATATAGATCATCTGAGGGAAGAATTGGCATCTTAAACATCGTGAGTTTTCAGATATGTTAATGTTTTATGGTAGATCTATCCATTTATATAGGTAGTTAATTATCCCACCTATGTTTCATAGTTTTCAGCATACAAATATTTTTCATATTTCTCAGATATATATTTCCTAAAATATATCCCATAAAATATGAAGTATTTCATATTTTTTATATTATTGTAAAAGTTACTTTTTATTTCATAAGTTTCTATTATCTATTGTTCATTATTTGTATATAGAAATATAGTATTTTTTGTATGTTGTCCCTGGGTTTTGTGACATGGCTAAACTCATTTTTAAATTTCAATATATTTTATGTATATTATTTGAGCTTTTTTACATCTGTGTCATCATGCCATCTGTAAATAAAGAGATTAACATTTTTTTCCAATCTGCGCGTCTTTTATTTATTTTGTCTATTGCTTTGGCTAGATTTTGTAGTACAGTGATGGACAAAAGCAGTGAGAGTGTACATCCTTTGCTTGTTCCCATACTTAGGGAAAAATCATTGAGTCTTTCACTATCAGGATGATTTCAGCTCCTAAATAATAATCTTGGCAAATATGTGGAAAAATCATCACTCTCATCTATTGTTGGTCAGAGTGTAAAATGAAGCAAACTTTTGGAAAATAATCTGGCAGTTTCTTAGAAAGCCAAATTTATAATCTAACAATCCTATCCTTAGATATTTGTATAAAATGAATAAAAAAACATATCCACTGAAAGACTTATATAAGAATATTCATATAAACTTTATTTATAATGTCTCTAACTAAATTGGAAACACCCCACATGTATGTCAACAAGTGGATGGATAAACAAACTATGTCACAGTTATATAATGGAACTCTACTCAACAACAACAATAATACATTTTTGATACAAGCAAGCGACAACATGGATAATTCCATGTATATGAAGTACTAGAACAAGCACTCAAATAGCTGTCTCTTCGGTGTTGGGTCAAGAACTCAATAGAAATAATTATTAAGAAACAGTCTGTGTTAATGGTAACATGTTTTGTTCTACAGGGGTTTGAATTATGCAAGTGTATGCATTTTTCAAAACTGAAAACATGTGTTTAACAGACCTCTATGATGTTACACTTTCACTTAATATATAGTAAATATGTTTTCTCTTCTTTATAATTTTCTTATTAACATTTCCTTTCCTCTAGCTTACTTTATGTTAAAAATACATTGTGTAATACATATAACACAAAATATGTGTTAACTGACTGTAAATTGACTGTTTATATTATTTGTCAAACTTCTGGTCAAAATGGGCTACAAGCAGTTAAGTTTTGATTGCACAGAGGTTGGTGTCCCTAACCCTTACATTGTTCAAGGGTTAACTGTATAGACAAATATAGAATTCCAGTTAATGCCATGCATTATGAAATATTTAGATGAAAACATATTGATGTCTTTAATTTGAAATGTTTAAATAAATAAGGTCGTTTCATTGCTAGTTAGAAGATGGACATATGAAGGGATATGTAATAGAACAAGCATAATAAAATTTTAATGGTAAAATCTAGATTAATGATATGCAAGTGTTCATTGTATAGTTTTTTCAATTCTTTGGTATGCTTGAAAATTTACATAATAAAGTGTTTAAAATAATCAGAAAAAATAGATATTTAAAATAGAAAATATATTGCCCTAATTTAATGAAAATTGTGGCACATCTGCACCTGAAATCTTGTGTTGTATTTTGACTGCTGAATATTCACTAAGATATTTGGAATCAGAAAGAGTTTACAAGAGTGATACTAAAATGGTGTGAATTGATATGAATAAACAGCAAACCAGGACTATCCAACTTGGAACAGCAAAAGATGAAATTATATGCAGTTTACATCTATAAAATAATTAATCTGTGGACAAGATTAATGTAGAATGTGTATCAAGTCTTGATATGCTAACATATTTTAGCAAATACATTTAAGAAAATATCATTAACCCACAGAATAGCATGTGTGAGACTAAGAAGTAAAAAGTAAGAGTGGATTCAAACACAGTTCAGATATATCTATGAATGATAGAACTAGGGGAGTCTACTTTAAAAATATTTTAAATTTAAGATGTATGTTTAAATTTAAAATTTGACACCTGACATGAAACCAAAATGTAAACAATGTTTGTTTGTTTGTTATCCATATTTTTTCACTGATACCTCTTCAGTGCCTAGAACAATAACAAACACATAGTAAATGCTAAATTTGTTGAATGAACGAAAATATTCTTAGTAATAAAATATTTAGGTGAATAAACCAAGGTTATGACCTAGTACAGCAATTTATACTTTAGTATTTTTGAAGGGTTCATCCTCAAGTAAATCTCTGGCCATAGACAGGGAAAAAATTCATAGGTAATAATTCTGGTATTATTTGAAGAGTGCCAGATGGGGCATGTCTAAAAAATATCTCAGTTGCAGAATTTATATTAAAATTTCTTTCATAAAAATAATTTTGTTTAATATTCTGAAAGCTGCTTTTAAAATGCTTTTTTAAAAAAATAAGTAATTTTACATACATTATCTCATTTAATCTTGATGATGATGCTATAAGCTAGATACTATTATTCTTTTCGCTTTATAGATAAGGTACCTGGTAGTGCCTCAGATTGCTTATTAGATTGTCCTACGGAAAGCAAAGTCCTCCCAAAATGGAACAAGGAAAATGGATTTTGATTAAAGAGAGGGAGATAGAAGCAAAATAGCCAGAATATTTGGAACTGCAGGTGGAAGAAATGTTCAGGTAGGATATTCAGTGGAAATTTCTAAACAGTTGGTTTACAGAAAGGAGGAATTCAAGTAAAAATGGGAAGACAATTTTTATTACTACTTTTATAATTAGGTTGTTGTCTTCCTAGCCATTGTCCTTTAATATAAAAAGAATTCAGATAATTTTATAAATCTTTCCATCATTTTTTCTAACAAACATCCATTTATATAGCTGAAAAAAAATCACCATACTTATTAGGTGAGACAGATGGAACACCTTATTTAAAATTAAAGAAAGTATATGTATTACCATTTCCTAGTAAGTCTAATGAGAGCTATGGTCAGTAATTTCTTATGGTCAGTAAAACTACATGTGGGTAGCTATAGAAATGGAAAATGTCACAGAAACAAACAAACAAACAAACAAAAAATCTGAATCTGTTTAACAAAAAACCTCAGCATACAAGGAGATTATTGTGTCAGAACAGTGATTTCCACTTAAAATAAACCTCATGATAATAATAACAATCTTAAGCCTCTCTGTATGCTATTTGCAATTACAAAAAAATTAAATGGCAAGTTAAAAATAAAACCTGTAGAATTTCACTTATGGGAAGATGGAGTAGACATAACTTTCCCCTGTTTCTCATGCTAATTAAAAAAAAAGATTCTGAATAAATATACATAAAACAAACATAAGAGTACTTTGTAAGGTGGAGATAAGAAGACAGTTCAGCTAGGGAATTTAGAACCCAAGGGAAGATGTGGTGAGTTCATTGGATTTTCTTTTTTGCTTCATATATCCCATACTTGAATTAGAAGAAGCTAGCAAATTGGAAATAACAAAGTCACAAACAAAAAGAGTCTCATCAAAAGTTGACTCCAGCCAAAGGATTACAAAAGTAATAATCAATCAAGACTAAACTTTAAAAAAAAATTGCTTTGTTTCATCCAAATATCATCAAAAAAATTATGATCCAACCCCACCTATACCAGTAGAGGCTGAGTAGGAAGCTTAGACTTCTACCCTCAAAAGGTTGTGATGAGGCACCACAACACCCCTGCCAAGATGATGTCAGAGAAGGTCAAGTAACAGGCTGGGACTTTCATCACCTCCAGAAAGTAGTAAGTTCCTTTCCATGGTGACAGTGGAGGCAATGGAAGAAGCCTTGACTTCCAATCCAACCAATGGTAACTGGGCATCATAGCTACTCTCCCTTGTTGTGATGTCAAAAAATACCTAGGGCATTAACAATTGCCCAGGAGAATGTGGTCACTTTCATAGTGGTTTTAGTGGACGTCATACAAGGCAAGAACTCCCAACTCTGCTTAGCAGAATGGGGAGCCTTGGATGTCAATGGAGGTTAAGGAGAGATTCTGGAATTCTACCTCCATCTGGCAGTAATAAGGTAGTAACCCCAACTTTCTGTGATAATGCAATGTCAAAAAAAAGCTAGTAAGAACTGATGTTTATTTATTTATTTATATTTTGAACACGTAGGGTACAAGTCAGGATTAGGTACATAAACAATCTATGTATAGGTGAAGTTTGGGCCTGTAAACTGGTCCTCACTTCACCTGGTTTAGGATCAGGTACCCTTAGTGGTGATATGTGCCCCCAACCTCTCTCCCTCCTTTGGCAGTGTCCCACTACTGCCAATCCCTTTCTTGTAGTATTATGATGAATTATCAGGGTTTGCTTATGAGTGAGAATATGTGGTATTCAGTTCTTTGTTTCTGTGATAGATCACTGAGTATAATAGACTCTAAAACCACCCAAGTTGCTGCTAAGTCCATAATTTTGTCCTTTTTTATGGCTGCGTAACATTCCATAGAACTGATTTTTTTGAGTTGGGGTCTCACTGTCACCCAGACTGGAGTGCAGTGGCCGGGAGCGGCCACTGCAGCCTCGACCTGCTGGGCTTCCCGCGATCCTTCTGCCTCAGCCTTCTGAGTAGCCGGAATTACAGGCGTGCGCTACCACGCCCGGCTGATTTTTTTTATTTATTGTAGAGATGAGGTCTCGCCAAGTTGCCCAGGCCGGTCTCGAACTCTTGGGCTCAGGCGATCCACTCACCTCAGCCTCCCAAAGGCACGGGATTACAGGCTGAGCCACCGAGCCTGGCAGAACTGATATTTTTAAAAAGATATGTCTCAAAATTTAATGCACAAAATACCCAAGTTACAATAAAAATTACTTGTCATATAAAGAACCTGGAAGCTAGCAATCTTAGTGAAAATAGTCAATCAATCGATGCCAACATCAAGATGACAAGAGATGTTAGAATTATCTGACAAAGAATTTCAACAACCATAATGAAAATACTTCAGTGAGTAATTACAAATGCACTTGAAACAAATGGGAAGATAGAAATCTCAGCAAGCTGGGCTTGGTGGCTCAGTCTGTAATCCCAGCACTTTGGGAGGCTGAGGTAAGTGGATTGCCTGAGCCCGTGGGTTCGAGACCCACCTGGGCAACTTGGCGAGACCTCATCTCTACAATAAAGTAAAAAAAAATTAGCCAGGCGTGGTTCCAGCTACGTGGAAGGCTAAGGCGGAAGGATCACCAGAGCCCAGCAGGTTGAGGCTGCAGTGGCTGGGAGCATGCCACTGCACTCCAGTCTGGGTGACAGAGTGAGACTCCAACTCAAAAAAAAAAAATAAGAAGAAGAAAGAAAGAAAGAAAGAAAGAAAGAAAGAAAGAAAGAAAGCCTCAGCAAAGAAGTAGAAAATCTCAGACTAAAAGAGAAGGCATAAAAAAGAAGCAAATAGAAAATTTAGAAATAAAAATGTTGGATGAATTTAATAACAAAATGAAAAGTAAAGAAGAAAAAAAATCATTGACCTAAAATACAGAACAATTGAAACTATCCAGTCTGAACAGAGAAAAATGGACCAATAAAGAACAGAATATCGAGTACCTGAGGAATTATAACAAAAAGTCTAATATTCACATAATCTGAATTGTGAAAGTAGATGAGAAAGAGAATAGAACTAAAAAAAACTTGAATAAATAGTGCCTGAAAATTTCTTTTCTTTGACAAAAGACAGAAATCTACATATTTGAGAAGTCAAGTGCATTTCAAAGTGAATAAGTCTAAAGGAAGTCATCCCAAGCTGCATCATAACTAAATTTCTGAAATGAAAAAAATGCTTCAAAAGCAGTTAGCCTATAGTGAAAATGAAATTTGAACAACAGCAAATTTCTTACCACAAACTATGGAGGTCAAAAGGAAGTGGTACATTTTTTTCAGGTGCCAAAACGAAAAGCACAGTCAATCCAGAATCATATGCTCCTAGAAACATTGCTCAAGATGAAGACATTTTCGTTTGAAGGAAAACTAAGAGGCTGTTTCACCAGCAGACCTACCGTAAATATAACTACAGGACGTTCTCTAAACAGAAAGAAAATTATTTAAGAAGGAGTCTTGGAACATCAGGAAAGCGTTGAGTAAGTACAATAGACTTTATATTTTCTTCTTGAATCTTTTGAATTATGTTTGTTCATTGAAGCAAAAATTATAACACTGTCTGATGCAGTTCTAAATGTATGTAGAGGAAATATTTAAGGCCATTCCATTTTAAACATGGAAGAGTAAAGGAAGAGAAAGGAAACAAGCCTTCTATACCTTACAAAATTGGCAAAAGAATGGTCCTATAGACTGTGATAAGTTATATATGTGTATATAATTTAATACTTAGAGCAACTATAAAAGGTTTTATAAAGAGACACTAAAAACACTATAGATAAATAAAATGGAATTATGAAAAATATTCAAGTAACTAACAGGAGGGCAGGAAATATAAAACAAAGAAAATAAAAACAGAGAAAACCAAGAGTATACTTGCAGTATATAATCGGGTCATATTAAACTTTATTTTGCCAATTTTGTCTTTTAATTAGTATGTTTAAGCCACTTAATAAAATGCATACACTAGAAAATTGGAAAGGTTTCAAATCATTAATTTGAACTCCTACCTCAAGAACCTAAAAATAGAAGAGCACACTAAATCAAAAGAAAGCAGAAGGAAAGAAATAAAAAATACAGGAGCAGTAATAAATAAAACAATATAAAAAAATCAATAAAACAAAAGCTGGTTCTTTGAAAAAATTAACAAGATTGACAAACTTTTATTACGCTTCTTAAAAAACTAAGCCAATTCATACCATAGGATCTGGCAATCATGCTTCCTGATATTTACCCAAAGAAGCTGAAAATGTATATCCACTCAAAAAACTGCACACACATTTTTTACATCAGTCTTGTTCATAAGTGCCAAAAACTGGAAACAACTAAGATATTTTTTAGTATGCAAATGGATAAATATACTGGAACACCCAGAAAATGAAAAATTATTCAGCTCTAAAAAAAAAAATGAGCTATTGAGCTATGAGGGCCATGAAGGAACCTTAAATGCATATTACTCAGTGAAATAAGCCAATCTGAAAAGGCTAACTACTGTATGATGCCAACTATATGAAATTCTGGGAAAAGCAAAAATATGAAGACAGTAGAAAGATTAGCAGTTTCTAGGGGTGAGGGGTAGGGAGATATAAATAGAGGAAGTACAGAAGATTTTAGGGCTGTAAATCTCCTCTGTATGAGACTGTAAGGATAGATACATGTCATTATGCATTTGTCAAAACTCATAGAATTGCAACACCAGAGTGATGCTTAATGTAAACTACCAACATTGGATGATAATATGGCAATGTAGGTTCATGGATTGTAGCAAACGTACCCCTCTTGTAGGGAATGTTGATAGTGAGGGAGACTATGCACATGGGGAGGACAGGAGGCATATGACAAATCTCTTTAGTTTACACTCAGTCTTGCTTTGAACCTAACACTACTCTAAAAATAAAATCCATTCAAAAACAGATGTTATCGTCATATAATCTAATCCTTTTTGTTTCAGATCAAGAAAACTTGCAATGAGGAATTTTTTCCTGTTAAGAATGTTTACTCAATGCAGAGCTTTGATCTAAAATGCTACCTTAATAAGATTAAGAAAATTATTTCAAAGATTATTTTACTTTGATGCTTGAGTTGTATATACGCAGATCTACATTATGACTAATAAATTATGATAAAATTATCCACTCATAAGCATTATCTCTTTGGTAACTGAAAATTGATTTTGACTATCTCCTACCAGTCTTTTGTCAGCCACTGCTTACACCTTCTCTGTGGTCTACTACATTGCTGGCATTAGTTCTCCTGCCCTATGTAAGGGATGTCTCAACTGGTGAAAATGCTGTGTTACAAGACACCATTCTACATTTGGACTTCATATATTTGTCTAATATTTATACCTGTGGGCCCAGACTCAGAGTAGATATGCTATTACTTGTACCATGATGAGTCCTTTTGTTCTTTCTATTTTTTTCTATAACTCTTGTCATTAATTTTAAAGATCACTAACACAAATACACTGTTCATATTTTAAATGGATTTTTAGCACCAACTGAGGGTATACTGTTTTATTCTTGTGATTGTCAGCTTAAAAATGATTAATTCTCTCTCCTTAATTCTGTACAGATGCTAGATTTTTTAAAATAAAGAGATATCGGTATTTATTATTGCATGTATCAAAGCTCCCTGTTTGGTGCTGACAATATACTTTGAATCCAAGTAACAGAGATCTGTTTCACCTGCTGATCAGAACACCTGTGCAATGATGGAAATATTGAATTACTTCTATGACTTGCAACGATTTCAAAATTTCTCCCATCATTGTCTTTTTGCAGGAAGGTTTTTACTAGCTTTTGTGTTAATGTTAATATTTTAGACAACTGCATCAAAGTAGATATTTTGAGGACATTAAAAAGTGAAAACAAATCATCTAAGCTAAAATTAAAGACTGCAAAAGATTCTCTGGAATTAATAAATTCCAGATAACATGAAGCGATATTGAATTCTTAAGCAAGTACATATTAATTGAAGAACATCTTTTTAAAAGAAGATATTAAATGCAATTCAGAAAAACAGAGGCACTCTGCAAAACTGAAATAAAAATAGAATAATTTATTTTCTAAACTGACTTTTACAAATTAAATTCTTATCACCTAAAGCAGGGGGAAATGCACCATGATTTGAAAGAGAATACATTTTTAAAAGTACAATAATATTCTGATTTTATCTTATTTTACGGCAATGTTATGGGAAACAACTGTCAGTCATTTAATTGAAACAGAATGATAAAACAAATTCAAGTAATTCATTTGTGTTTATTTTTATTGCAACCTATAGCTTTAGTAAAAGTATAACAGAACAAAACCCATTTGTCAGATGAATGTAGACAATAGTGGTATATAATTATAGGCATACTTATGAAAGAAATCAATAAAAGTTGCTACAAAAGTAAAATTTATATCAGTGCTTGGAATATGCAAAATGCTATGAAATAACTTATAGAAAAAAGCTTTTAGTTAAAGATTAGGAGGAAAACCCCACAATTTTTGTGTACCAAAGGACATTATCAAGAAAAGACAACCTACTGAATGTGAGAAAATATTTGGTAATCACATATCTGATAAAGATCTAGTATCCAGAATATGAAAATAACTCTTACAACTTCAACAAAAAGACAAACAACAGCCCAATTAAAAAATAGTCAAGAGATTTGATTAGATGTTCCTCAAAAGACATACAAATGACCCACAAGCACATATACATATGCATATAGTCATCAGTCATTAGGGAAATTAAAATTAAACTACTAGATACCCTTTCATACCTAGTGAGATGGCTACAATAATAAAAATAGCAAATGTTAGGAAGGATGTGAAGAAATTGGAACTCTCATACTTGCTGGTGGAAATGGTAAAATGCTGCAACCACTGTGGAAAACAGGTTGATGGTTTTTCATTAAGTTAAATACAGAATTATTATATAATCCAGAAATCTCACTGTTAGGTATGTACTCAAGAAAACTGAAAACATGTCCCCACAAAAACTCATACATGAATATTCCTAGTAGCATTATTAGTAATAGCCAAAAAGTGGAAACAATTCAAACATTCTTTGATGAATTAATAAACACAATACAGTATGTTTATACATTTCTTTTAAAAAAGTGTGAAATACTGGCACATGCTGCAACATGGATGAAACTTGAAAGCTGTATGCTAAGCGAATGAAGCCAAAAACAAAGGGTCACATATTGTGTGCTTTTGTTTATAGGAAATATCCAGAATAGATAAATCTATAGAAATAGAACAAAAATGAATAATTGCCGAGGGTTGGGGTAGGGAGAAATGGGAAACAACTGCTTAAGATGTATAGGGATTTTTTTCTTTTTGAGTGATGAAAAAATTTTGGGACTAGATAGAGCTGGTGGCTGTATAACATTGAGAATGTACTAAGTGCCATGGAACTGTACACTTTAAAATGGATAATGGTTAATTTTATGCTATGTGAATTTTATCTCAATAAAAACAATGAAAAATAAAAGTTTATAGGAAGTTCTTAAATCAGGTAGAAACACAGTTTGGATTCATACTTTAGATAAAATTTAATAACCCATACTGATTAGGTACAAGTAAAATAGCATTTTTCTGTTAGAGCAGGTTGATTAAGTAAGTGTAAGAAACATGAGTCCTAGACCTATCACTATTGAGCTATGTGACTAAGACTTACGTTTTTCTGGCCTTGATAGTTTTACTTTGTTAATGTCACAGAATTGTAAGGAGCAATTTATCTTCACTTATATGAGTACTTTTATGTATGTAGGAAAGGGAGCATTGTGGTCATTACTGGATAGGAGAGGACTAGGAAGAGCCACAGAAGATAGTCCTAAAACATCAACTCAAATGTGAAAGATTTAGAAACCAGTCCCTTCATACATAGTGAAAAACATCAGAGCAAAAGCCATATGCAAACTTGTGTTTTTTTCATAGAAACTTGGTTTGTTATTAGCTGTAAGTGGGATTAGAGGTACCAGTGCTGGAAGAAGCCTCAAGTTTGGAGAAGGATGTTGGAGGGTTGATGCAAAGGAATACCTTAATTATTCAGATTGTCTAAGAAAACATTTTGAGGCCTTGTTGAGGGTTCCCTCAGAGATTACTTCTCTTGAATCCTTATTCTTACCACAAATTCTTTTGAGAGTCAAAGGTTAGAATATCTTTTCTCCTTTGTCATTTCAATTGGCGTTTTAATCAATTTTCTCAGTATTCTTCACTTTGACCTGGCTTACCCAGGAAGGTAAGAATGAAATCACTCTATGAGGAATTTATTTATTTACACATGAGCAAAGCTATAAAGTGGATCACTTATTTTCACCCAACCCCCTACCTGCCTTTTGTGGAATAGTGATTGAAAATTTCTATAAATGTTGTATATATGCCCAGAGGCCATTTAGAGCATTGGACGCATTTATGAATCAAAGTATAACTAAATAAACACCTCCTTCCTGCTATTTTGAATAGCTGCAATCTCATTTCCTATTCTAAATTTGTGGAGTATTGCATTGTGCTTTCAAATAGCTTCTGGGTCCAAACTCAGAGGTGACTACCTTTCAGTGGAGAGTGACATGATTAAAGTGTATATTCAGGAGATGTGATCCTATAATCATTTTTACACAGAATTCCCAATGAAGTTAATGAGAGATGTGTGCATGAACTGATTGCAGATTTTGTCTCATTGTGTAGTTTGTGAAGTTATTTAGAATCCTTTGAGATAAAAAGTGGTATATAAATATAACCACTTTTTTGTTATGATTTCTTTCAAATAAATTACAACATAGAACATTTTGCAAAGATGAGCAATAGAAGTTTAGTTAAATATATGTGCAGGAGAGAAAGATGAAGGATAATAACAAAGGAAATACAAAAGTCAGGTTTGAGCTACATTTTAAGAGGTAGAGACATATAGGGATGTAATGACAAATGGTTGTTAGCAGTATTAATGATACATTAATTCTTTTTTTTTTTTTTGAGTTAGAGTCTCACTCTGTCGCCCAGACTGGAGTGCAGTGGCCGCTCCCGGCCACCTCAGCCTCTACCTGCTGGGCTCCGGCGATCCTTCCACCTCAGCCTGGATTAGAAATTTATTGTGATTTGATTTCTAATAACAAATACTTATATTTTATTCAGGTATATTGTGTGAAAGGAAAAAAAATATGCAATTTGATCTAAATAGTGCCCTGAGCAACTCAGACTAGTTGAAAAAAAAAGTTTTTGTTTTTTTTTTTTGCCAGCACAGCCTGCAGAAGAAAAACACACTCAAGTTTTGTTAAAAACTTTCCAAATCTACTTCAGATTGAATTGCAGTTTCAAAGAAAATTCTAGATATGCAGGGACATTTTCAAAGGATAAGATTAGTTTAGACAAACCAGAAAACATATAATATATTCTATACCAGGTTGTTTCTTGGTCTAGAGAAAACAAATTTGTAATGGAGCAAAAGAAACCCTGTGATTGGAGCAGAATATGAACAAAGATACAAAGCAAATGTAAAATAATAACTTTCAGAAGTAAAAACAGAACAGAGAATACTTTAAAACAAAACCAACATGAAAAAAATCCTCTAAGAAAGTACTTTACAATTTTCAAAGATGTTTTTCATTTCTGTAATATGTGAGCTGTATCCATCTAATTTTTTTTCTGGCTAAAGAAACAGCATAAACTATGAAAGTCACTGGTAAATTAACATAAAGTACTCAAATAACACACTTCTTTCCTTCTGGCATATTCATCTTTTCACTCATTTACTATTATAAACTTATCACATATACATTTTAATTGTATGAATTATTATATATAGAAAAATATATATTTTACATGTATTATTAGCCCAGTAATATTTGAATCACTTAATTTCAGAAAGAAATTATTATGAAATGATGTTATTTTTTTCATTGCAAATGATTCCATTATTGGCAAAGCAAGGAAATATTGAATAATAATGGCTCTGCTGCAATTTACATTCCTCATCAAGACAGTGGCTTTTGTTCAAATATAATCTCATTTAGATTGGATTTGTTCTTGACCATTTAACAGGTTCAAATAGATTTTTCCTTTTTCAAGGTTATAGACCATTTGCACTTATATAGGGACTCATTTTCCACTTCTGTGAAATGGAGATTGTATCAATATTTCTGACACTTCTTTTAGACTTCTCTGAGTTATCTCAGAGAGACCCTTATAGATGCAGTGGTAAAGATTTAGTCTTATGGCAAATTACCATAGGGTAAAATCTTGCTAATTCTGTGGTAAATCATCATTGTCTGTGTGTTGTAATCTGTCTGCATTTATACTATGTCCTTCATCAAATCAAGCGTAAGGAGAAAAAGAAACAGAAAATTAACACACAAAAAAGTGGTCAGCAGTGAAGCATAGGTCTTTAATAGCCACTATCAAGTGGGTAGAAATTTCAGACTACTTAAAGTTCACTAGAAGTACACACAAAGAGAAGATAATATTTACTCTTACTTCATTTTTATAGAAGTTATTTCATCTTGGTAACACGATGCACAATACATATTATGTGATAATACAGAATAAAGATAAAAGAACTATTGCATTAGCTAATTAAATTACTTAAAACATAAAGCACATAACCTGCTCAAGTTATTTGGTGATCTCTGTGCTATTTGATGAGGGTTTAGAGGTTTGCTTGTATTTGGAGAAAAAGACAGGAACTCTTTTCTGAAATGGAAGTGTCACAAGAAAAGCAGAAGTCCAATTGAGGGCTAAAGAGGTAACAGTCTAAGTCACAGCTATGGCTGAAACTAGTGCTGTCCTCTATCTTTCCAGGTGCTTAAAAAAACAACTGTCTCTAGATAGCAACCCCCCCACACACACATACCCTGATTTGCCCCAAGCCTTTAATCAGATACTCTTACTTTAGAACATTTGCTTTGAAACACAAGCATCTGTCTACTTCTGTTGGAACAGGTCTATTTATAATTACAGAATCATGGCCTTTGCTGGATGAAATATTCATGTACACTCCACTGCCAAACTGCACTTATGGCATAGTAAGCTGCAAATATTATCATATTAAAAGCCATTTAGAAACATGGTTCATGCCAACTTAATAAAAATGTCATTTTGAATATTGTTTAAGAGCACTAGTTTAACAACTTTTACAACACTGGACCACCACAATGTATTTATTATCTACATTATAGTTGTAGAAACGAAAATGGAAATGAAAAGAAAATGGTTGAACTCAGTCATATAGCTCTCAAGTAATGACAAAGCATTAATAAAGGGTCTTCATTCACTCCTGAGCAATCCTGGAACATGGAAATGATCTGAACAATTTGAATTGGTTCCCAAGCTCCAGGCTGCTTACTGTCTGGCTCATACATACACTGTACTGCCTTGCTGTCTCATAAACTACACAAAGACAATAATGGACAATTTAGCCTTTTGGTGGGGATGATTGTACTTACCAAAAGATTAATGCTAAGAGATGCTACTCGCCATATAAACTCCTTTAATTTACTTCTATTTTTTTGTTCAAGGGGATCAAATTCAAGTTTGTATTTGTGTTGAAAGTTTAAGAATATACTATGTATAACCCAGATTTAAGTGTGGAATTTTAGAACAAACAGTGCAATTTTTAATGCTACTCCACCACTCTTAGTATATTGTTATCTCTCCTTCCATTTTTCTCTTTCTTCCTCTTCCTTTGTTTCCTTTCCTGGGAGGCACTCATGGCTATACAGTACAGAAGCATCTACTGGGCAGCAGAAATGTTTAAAGTAAAAAACACTTCAGGCTTCAGCTTGGTTTTTGAATGTGGTTAGTATATTTTGCCAGAAGGTCTTAAAAGGGACTACTTGTCATCCAAATATAGTTGGAAAGGTTACTTAATTTGTTTTATTTATGGAAATTGTAACTAGCTAGTATTTGCTGACTTAATAACTTCATTATGTTCTAGAATGAAAATAAGATGACTAGGAAACTCACTTTTTGGAAAAAAATTCAAAAAATGTCTTAAGAAAACCCAAATAAAATGTTATAATATAGAATGTAGTACCAGATGGTCTTTAATATATGGCAGATTGATACAGAATCACTTTGAGCCAACTGCAACTATGAGAATTATTATGTTTCAATATTGACTCAACAACTTAGGAGCCACTTAGAGAAACTGTACTATTTAATCAATATAGTAAAATATTCCACTACACAATTCAAATATTGTATTTCAACAAGAATCACATGCAATTCTGCCTCAAATTAGTAAAAACAAAAATTCATTGACCATCCCCACTTTGGAAATAATGTAGAAAGACAGTGTAATGGAAAAAGAGTTGTGACATTGTGAATGTACAGCACATCATTTCTAGTAATATAAAAAGAAAACCCCGAAATACAGTAGGCACCTATAATTCTAACCTGCATAATTAAATATTTATTTATAGTCTGTATAGATAACATTCATTTAGATGTGTTATGCATTTCTTTCAAAATAACAGTGCAATTATTAGGAGTAAGGATAGAATGGTGAAAAGTATTAAATATTCAAGGTTCTTACCACCTTGTCTGCCACTACTAGCTAAGTTACCCTAGTCACTTCACTTCACTGAACTTCAACTTTTTTATTTCTGAAAACAATTATTTGAACTTAAACATCTCTAAGATTCCTTCTATTTTTATTAAATTCATGATATTTTTTCAAATTATATTAATATTGACAATAAGTATCTGAATATTTAACATTTAATGCTTTAAATACACAGCTTTTTCAATTATTGTGAATTGATAATGATGGACAGAAATAGAAACTGATTTTCTATTTTTCCAAGTATTTTATAGAATTGTTTTGAGAAGAATATTTAAGTTATCACTAGCTAGCTTTCACACCTCAATTGTGGAAGAGATAAGCAAATTTCAAAATATCATACCAGACCTTTTGACTTATTCAGAATAAAACAGTACTGTTATGTCCATGTGCTGATGTTGCAGGAAAGATGCAAAGAATTGCACAAGGAGTAGATTAGAAAAAGTTTATTTAGAAGGTAAATTAGAAAAAAGGCTTGATCCACCCCCTCAAGACTGAAGAGGGTCCAAATACAGAAGAAGCATTTGGCACTGAATGTTTGAAGCTGGGTGCTTATAAGTCTTCTTTTAGAAGGCTGGGAAATTTACGTTTAGGTCTTTGATCCATTTAGAGTAATTTTTGTGTATGGTGATAGGTAGGGGTCCTATTTCAATCTTCTGCATGTGATCAGCCAGTTTTCCCAGCACCATTTACTGAATAGGTTCTTCTCTGCCCACTAGTTGTTGTTGGAGGCTTTGTCAAAGATGAATCGGTTGAGAAATTGAGGCTTTGCTTCCAGGATCTCCATCCTGTTCCATTGGTCTGGATGCCTGTTCTTGTACCAATACCAGGTTGTTTTGATTACTGTAGCCTTATAGTAAAGTTTGAAGTCTGGAAGTGTGATACCTCCTGCTTTGTTTCTTTTGCTTAGGATCGTTTTGGCTATTTGTGGTCATTTATGTTTCCATATGAATTTCAAGAAGATTTTTAATAAATGGCTTGATTTCCTTAGATTATAAGACTACTCAATATTCTATTTCTTCTTAAGTCACTTTTTATTTTTACTTATTTATTTATGAGTCAGGATCTCATTCTGTCACCCCAGCTAGAGTGCAGTGGCACAATCACAGCTCACCACAGCCTTAAGCTCCTGGGTTCAAGCAATCCTCCTGCCTCAGCCTCCTGAGTAGCTGGGACTACAGGCACATACCACCAAGCCCAGGTAATTTTTTTATTTATTTTCTTTTTTTGTAGCGGCAAGGTCTCACCATGTTGCCTAGGCTAGTTACAAACTCCCATCTCAAGCAATCCTTCTACCTTGGCATCCCAAAGTACTGAGATTACAGGCATGAGCCACCACACCTGGCCTTAAGTCAGTTTTGATAAGCTATATTTTTCTACAGATGTATTCATTTTATCTAAGCTGAATTTTTATAAGGTTAAGGTAGCTTATATTATTTTATTAGATTTTAATGTCTGCATTCTTAATATTTTTATTTCTAATATTATTTAGTTCTTTTTTTTCTAGGTCATTCTTACCAGAAATTTGAAAGTATTTAAGTCTTTCTGAGAACCAGATTGGCTTTATTGAGCCTCTCTATAGAAAATGTTTTCTTATTGTTATTTTGATGTTTTCTATTTTAATGTCTGTTCTTAACCTATTACTTTCATCACTTTAATTTTCCCTTTCATTTTATTCTACTTTTTTTCCTACTAACTTAAATTTGATGGTTGCTAGTTCATTCATTTTGAGCCTTCTTTCTTTAACACGTTAAGTATTAATTTATTAAATATAATATGGAATAGTAACATCTGATGTTATATAAATATATTTAATATATTACGTCAAATTATATAATACTTAGCACTATCAATTCCCTTCTAAGAAACAGTCCACAGGGTTTGATATTTTACCTCATGTACTACTGACCCCAAGGAGTTGCACGGCAGCTTGCTGGGTGCCAACATCAGCACAATTGGAGTGTCCATGAATGGCCCCCAAGTGCTGTGGAAGAACCTGCGGCTTGCCTTCCCAGTTTTTTTCAGAAATTGAGTGTCCTTGGCTTCATAGGCTGGTTCCAGTCCCAAAGGGTGAATGCTAAGTAGTAAACCACAGTGAGAACCCAATTCCCTTGTATGTGATTGGTACAAACCTTGCAGGGGACTCCATTCTAACCACTGGGATTGGGGGGACGTCTGCCTGGGGTAGAGATGGGGGAATCCAGAGAGTGGTTTTTCCTCCCAATTAAAAAAAAACAAAAGACACAAGGGAGAAAACACTGCTCCCCTATTCTGAATGTCGTTACATTCGGCGATGGGAACTCCCAAAGCCACCTTGCAACTGAGAGGAAATGTTTCCAACACCCTGAGAATGGCAGAGCAGAAAGCTAGAAAGCAACAGGGAATTGATGATGTTGAAGCCCTGTGATCACATTTCTTCTTGTGTGAGAAACTCCTTATTGCTTAAGTTCCTTTTACCAGGTCTTATCATTTGTAGCTGAAAGTGTCCTACAGGTGCCACAGGAAGTCAACCCTCTGCCTGCTGAATGGCAATTATGGCAGTTTTCAGTGGTATTGCAATGTGATGCCATGAATCAGACAACTAGAAAAGACACACATGCTATTGCAGCATTGCTTATGTCATCTTGGAAAAATCACATTATTCTACATTGTTTTTTCATTCTTAGAAACTAAGAAAAGATTTATTTCGTAAATTCATATTAAAGTGATAGATGGTCAGAATAAGCTTGTGAGAGGAAAAGAAAAATAACTGAAGTGAGGTCAGAGCCTATGCACACTTTTCTGGGAGATAACATTTCTGTTTGGAGCCCTTTCTCACAGAATCTTTGAATGCTATCTTTAACTTGTATTATTCTCTGTTTTTTGGGTTGCAAATGACTGAAACATTATCCCAGACAAGTTTAAGAAGGCAAAAATGAGAAATACACATTTAATGGTTCATGTGAGCAGACTAAGGAAAGGGGACGAACACCATCAAGATTTTGTCTCCTCTCTGCCTTTCTCTGCTAATCAGGTACATTTTCTCACACAAGCTTCTCCACAAGGCTGGACCATGATGGCCAACAGCTCTTGACTATCACCCAGACACTCAGGCAGAAAGGCAAAATGACAAAAATGCCCCCTACCAAGTACGGTGAGAAACTCCAAATGGGAAACTCCCTGTCTGACCCATTTTAGGTCACATGATTATTGCTGGACCATGTTGTAGTTTGAACTGTGCCTTCCCAAAGGATATGTTTAAGTGCTAACTCTTGGTATTTGTGAATGTAACCTTGTCTGGAAATAGAATCTTTGCTGATGTAATCAAGTTAAGAGGAGGCCACATCGGATTAGGATGGGCCCTAATTTAATGACTACTGTCCTTATAAGTAGAGACAAGTTTGATACATCTACAAGCCAAAGAATGTCAAGGATTGCCAGCTACCATCAGAAGCTAGGAGAGAGGCGTGGAACAGATTCTTTCTAAGAGCCTACAGAAGGAGCCAATGCTGTCATAACCTTCATTTAGAACTTTCAGCCTCTACAACTGTGAGAAAATGCATTTCTGTTGTGGTAAGCCACCCAGTCTATGGTATTTTATTACAGTGGACCTAGAAAACTCATTCTGAATATAGGACGCCAGGCAGTCAGGTGCCCACTGCAGTGTAGGGAGGTAAGGTACTATGAATGGCAGTCCCCAGTAGATGGCTGGAATAGAAGCAAGAGCTGTAACCCAAAGAAAGGAGAGGGGCCTCGTTACTAGAAGAAGAAGGTAAAGGGTGCTGGTCAGGTAAGCACAGCAGCCACTACGTCAATATACACTGTCATTATCTAAGGCAGATTTCTTATAGGTGGAGAGAAAGGAATATGGTTTTGAATTGCAGGAAATATTTATTCCTTATTCTGAAGGTACATATTCCTTCATCCAAAATTAGGAATTTACAAGCCACTGCAAATTTGAATAGTTTTATTCTTTAAGGATTGAAGTAGCTTGATTTGCTTTGACACTTAGGAAGCTCATGGATTCATTCAGTTGTGCAATTCTGCAGTAAGAAGTGTTTTATTAATTAAACCAAGATATATAAAAAGTTAGAGATAAAGTTCCTGTGGAGCACATATTCTATTTCAGTTACCTATCAAATCTGACCTTTTATCTCAACAATAAAATTGAAATTATGCATCAAATATAATAAAGATCTATTCCAATGAATTGAAAGTAGTTATCATTTTAATGTGCTTTTAAACCTTTTTTAATTGCTAACATGCTTATATTAAATGGTCAGTTCAAAGATGAAATTGTTACTTATATGGAGTAATCTTCAAGTGAATATCATGAGATGGCCTTGTGCTTAAAGATTCTATTTCAAGGCAAGCAGTTAGAATTCTAATGAACCACACAGACAGAATCCTTTAACAGCTTGGGCAGCAAGGAATCTTCTCCACAACTATATTCACTTTTAATATGTAGACTTTGCAAGTAGAAGGCAAAGGAATTAGCCTCATGAATATGCATTTAAACTAGTCAATCAACAAAGATTCTACTGAGACCTCACTCATAATAGCCAAAGTGCTGAATTATGCACTCCATGTATATCAGCTAAGTTAATTCTCACAATAACCCTATGGGGTGGGTATGTTATTATTTCTCATTTTACAGAAGTAAACTAAGAAACAGAGTGGTTATGATACTTCCCCAGATCACACAGTTAAAAGAATAACAAGCAGACTTTGAACAATTATAATAAGTGGAACTTGAACAATTATAATACTATAAGAAAGGGACTGGCAGTAGTGGCAAACTGTCGGGGGGGGTGGGATTGGCAGTTGAGGGAAACTGCTAGGGGAGGGAGGGGCATACCTCATCAACAAGGGTACCTGCATAATCAATGTTTGTATACCTAACCCTGAATTGTACCCCACATCTTTATAATTTTTTTAAAAAATGACAGGGCACCAGGGTTCTAACTTAGACTGTCTGGCTCCAGAGTCCATGATCTTTTTTTTTCTAATTTTTTTTTTTTTTTTGAGTTGGAGTCTCATTCTGTCGCCCAGACTGGAGTGCAGTGGCCGCTCCCGGCCACCGCAGCCTCGACTGCTGGGCTCCGGCGATCCTTTCGCCTCAGCCTTCCCAGTAGCTGGAACTACAG